>JAKGUB010000331.1:7380000-7605000 GCA_026261675.1 Hippocampus mohnikei | reverse complement strand
CGTTCACAATGATTTTAATGTCTTTTCAACTGCTACTGAATGATGGGTGGGTGTAACTTCTCCATGTATTTCTTCTGATACTCTGCAAACGCACCGGACCTCTTGGACTTCTTTGCGAGAAAAGGACTCCAAGCATCCACTGAATATTGATACACACAGATCAATGAAAAATAAAACGTCACTGTAGAAAGCACTATGCTTTGAAATTTACCTCTGCTCTTCTTACTGGGCCTTTTCCTTTCTGATTCGGAAAAAGGTTCATCTGGAAGAAATGAAAATTGTTCAGTTTTGAGGATGAAGATTAGTTGCCCCCCCCCCCCCCAACACAACCACATACCTTTTAAAGAAATTAGGTTGGTAGAAATTAGATGAGGATTACAAAATCAAATTTTATGGAGACTGCTCTCAATATGATGTCACGTCATTAAAGTGTAACAAATCAATTGAGGTTAAACCAGTACAAGAAAAGCGGTTTCTGGATTCATGTGTTGGCAAAATGAAGATGATCAATCATTGTAACATCAAAGCGTAAGAGGGAAAACTGATCAGGATAGCACGACTGTCCGTGTTTTATGTTATGTGTTTTATTTATTATTTTACTTTATGGAAACAGTTTTGTTAAGCGCTTTGTTACAGCTGCAGCTGTTGTGAAAGCGCTGTATAAATCAGGATGTATTGTATTGTATCCTTAAAAGTAGTTGTCAGCAAGCAAGCCAGCTCATATTTGGATCTTTAGTTTGTGTAACATTTATTTAATTCTGCTGATTAACTTCAATTTAGCACATTATAGAATTTTATTCTGAAATTATCATTCTACTTTGAATGTCTAACTCGACTGTGGTTCTCTCTAGTACCCTCTTGTGGTTAAACCTAAAATTACTATTCTAATGCACTGGTTGATTACCTAGAGAGGTTAAATTGATAGCACTTATTTTGAAAATGTCTAAACCAAGAAGGGCTCCCCGAGTGATTAAACCTAATCTAAAAGGGACTAAGTCAAGGATGGTGAACTTTGGCATTTGAATTTTTAGAATTGCAAATATGCATGCCACTTATCTAGCCAATTGTCATGGAATTCATTCAACCTTATATCTTTCATTACTTCATTCGACATGGCGCACCTCTTAAATCATAATTATTAATTTCCTCCCCATACTTCTTTCCTCTTGCGTCATGTCACCGCTCCACTTGTCATGTGGAAATGCAAGTGTAAAAGATCAAGGGTGTCGCCACGAGAACATTTTATTCTCAATACATCTCTGTTCATCTAGCCTATTGAGGAATAGTGACAGGCTGAACAATGAAATGCTCCTCTATTACATGGTGGCAGGGTACAATGAACCTGCGTATCCACCGGTTGCCATTCAGACACTAAAATCAAGTCATTTGGTGCTTGTGTATGTGCTTGTGTTCAATCAAACAAGTCCAGATTCCACACTGATTAAATCCATTGACTTACCTGAACAATGCTCTGTGTTTTTTTCCCGGCCTGTGGATTCATCTTCAAAGCTGAAGGTGGGGGGCAAAACTTTGAAATTCAAGATGTTGTCCTGGATGAGCAAATCTTCTTGGGTTCCACTTTCGTTCTTTCTTTTGTCAAGTTTAACAGACTGACTTTGTTGGCCGACAATATCCTTGTCATTTGTAGAGTGTAATGTCTCTCCTTTGCCCGTAATTAGTTTCATTTTGGTTCTGAGTTGTATTTTAGTTTGAGATAGAGTCCCTTTTGTGGCTGAACAAAATGAATTTGGTTCACCTCTACCAAACTTTTTCTTGGTGTCAATCCTTGCAAAAACGACCTTTGGTGGTTTTGTCGTCTCATTTCCCTGATTAATTAAATCATGCTGTTGGTGTGGTAAAGAGCCAAACAGCATCAATTTGACAGTAGACTTGTCTGACGCTAAAGGTTCACTATCAGAACCAACAACAGCCTTTTTTTTTGAAACATCAACTTCATGTGAATCCAGGTTTTTCTTCATCAACTTCTTTAGGAATGGAAAAATACTGTTAGGATTGCAAAGTCTCTTCCGTTTCCTTTCATCAGTTTCATGCGTTCCTGATTTATTGAAATCGGTATGATTTCCAGACTTTGGACTGCATTGTATCAGTTGTTCTGTTTCCAAAGGTGACATTGTCCCAAGTGAAGATGCCGTTGAAGCTTGTTCAACATGTTCATTGTTGGCTGACATATTAGCGTCCATTTGATTTTCAGTCCAAGAATTGTCATCACTGATGTGGCTGTCAGTTGACCGGCAACCTTCTGCTGGTTTCAGCTGAGCTTTGTTCAAATCCTCTTCGTTGTCACGAACATGGTTGGTAGTAATATCACAATTGGCGACATCGTCTTTGTTTTCCCTTGTCATTTTTGCCTGGCTTCCTTTTGGCTGTTGACCATGGAGGTCATTTGTTTCTTGATCGTCGGTTAATTCAAAGGTCTCACTGATTTCATTGCATATTTCAAGCCAACTTATTGTCGGAAGGCTGCTGGTCATTCTCCCCTTACTTTTAGATTCCATGTCTCCATCCAGTGAGTGAGATTGGCGATCAGGTTCTATTGTAAACTGTGGACAGTTAATTTGTTCTTGCGTCTTCGTAAAACCTTCTTTGCAATGGCACTTATCATCCGAAGATGTTTTGGAACCAAAAATAATGTCTTTCCACTTTGCAATGCAGCAAAAACGATTCAGGGGAATTTTTAGTTTTGATCCGCTTGTAACGTGTACCTCTTGAAGTGGCTCATCTTCCGCAGCATCAAAAGTATTTGGGACTTCCTTTGGTTGACCAATACTTTCTGTACTTGGTGACATCACAACACGTTCAAGATCAAAGATGGCTTTTGCTTTTTCTGGTGACAAAACTTGGATTTGAAATGAGTAGAGAGGGTCGTTACAAACTTTGTCTTCTGTTTCAGTGTCAGGTCTGGGAACCTTTGTCACATTTTCTGATGAAATGTTGGTGACATGGTCATTACGATCTTTCTCTCCTGTTTCAGGGTCAGATCTGGGAACCTTGTTTGCATTTTGGGGTGAGATGTTGGCGAGAGGGTCATTACAATCTTTGTCTCCTCTTTCAGGGACAGATCTGGGAACCTTGCTAACATTTTGTGATGAAACGCTGGCAACTCCTTTAACTGGATCTGGCTGGTTGTGAGGCACGTATCTGTAAATATTGGGGCCAAATTCTTTGTCAATATCATCCAGCTGTTCATTTGTATTCAACCAGGACGATGTGTAGGGCAGCTCTGTGTAAACCTCGCCATCTTTCAGGACATGAAAGTTTTTGAGTTGATCAGCAGATGACGGGCATACCTGTGACAGCACAACAGTGTCTTCTTTCACAGAGTTGGCACAAAATAAATCAACATGACGACCCAAGGCAGACCAAGACTTTGTCTTGAGAAAACATGTCAAATTGTCACGACTCCCACCCCAAAACATGTCTAATAGTTGTTTGAGTAAATCGTCATTTGCAGGCGCACCTTGCATCGTCAATCCTTTACACAACAACGCCAAATCTTTCAAAGTCCACGTAGTTGTTGGGAAAGAGGAAAGTTCAAGGATACTAGCCTTTGCATCGGGTGGCATCTTATCATGTTCATTAGTCCCCTTTTCCTTTTCTGGAGTTTCAAGGGTCGCCAGTTTTGAAGCAGATGATCCAAGACAATGGTCTTTCTTTCGCATGTCATATGCAAGTTTGGTAGCTAACGGATGCACTCTCAGAACTTTACTTGTAGTGTCATCTGCATGTGTGATAGCTGATGCATGCATCCTCAGACATTTGTTGGACTGTGGCTGAGTTTCATTTTCAGGGGGATTCAGACAGTCCTCTTTGGTAGTCTTGTTCTGGGCGTCCACAGTGGGTAAATTCGAGTTGTGTGGTGAGGGACTTTTACTTGCAGGTGTAATTATATCGCATTGTGGAGACAATGGTTGCACAACAGCGATGACTCTTGTAGAAATGGAGTTGTCATTTGGTTTATTTGTTGGTAATGACTGGGAACTCTTGCTCACTGATTCCGGGTCCAGTAGCAAGCCTGACAGCAGTGGATGTAACTTCATTGGATGCCTTTTTGATTGTGTGGTAACCAGCTGATTTCTTGATATTGTTGTAGTTTGTTGATTAGTGGTTCCTTGCAGAGTTGTCCCAATTACATCACGCCTTGACTCTGCTGCTTTGGGTGTGTTTGTTTGACTACTAACTAAAACAGTGGAGGAAATTTGCATTGTCGGTTGAATCAAAATGTAACCCTGCAAACTCTGTCCAGTAGATTGGGGCTTTAGAGCAAATGTGTTGGGATTGGAGGAAACTATATATTGAGGGTTGGCAGGAGAGAGTGGTCCATACTGAGTTTTGTTGACTGAAGCAATGTGCGTGTTACTTGCAGTGGAGGTTTCTTTTCCAGTCTTTGAAACACCCTGTCTGATTTGAAGTGGGGCAGCCGTTGGAAAAGAGACTAATTTAGGTATCAATGAACTTTGGTTAAAGGCTTGTTTCAAGCCCTCTTTATTCATGTTATGTTGAAGAGAAGGTGGGGCTATGCTACTATACAGAGTGGGTGATGATTGATTGTAATGCAAAGAAAATTGGCTCTTCCCATCCTGACAAGGGGTCATTAACCTAAGGCCAGAACCATGCTGATCTAATGAATGATGAGTAGCATTTTGATATCCGGTTCCATGGAAAGGATGTCCTCGTTGCACATTCCGGCAAGGGTTCTGCAGATTGACATAAAGTCTCGGTTCGCCAGCTGTCTGATAAGAAACATCTGTCTGCCTGTTAGATGGGCCACCCTGGGAAGAAATGGCTCTCTGTTGTGGTTTCACTCCATGATTCGTCGTGTTATCGGCAATTTGGGCCAGTTGTTGTGAGAATGGGCCAAGTATTTGGTATTGTCCATTTAGCCAAGCCACGTACAATTTGTCCATGTTTCTTCTAGGTGTGACTTAAGGAGAAAAATGCCCTGCAAAAAGAATTTGCAATATTAAAAATGTGGCATAAATAGAGGATGTGTCAATTGTAAAACAAACACTGTAACAAGTATAGAAAGACAGAGAGGTATTTCTGAACCTAAAAACTTAAGGTTAGTCTTCACTTCATTAAAATATTTTTAGAGAATGCATGAAATACGCACCTGTAAAATAAAAGGAGCAGAAAAAAAAGTTGGGATTGAATTCGTTTTTCACAGATTAGGAACATGCATGTTATTAATGTGTTGGGGGCAAAGTGACCTTCTTTCCCCCGCAATGTTCGTTGAATTTTGGACGAGGAGGATGTTGGTTATCCAAGTACAGGCTGGAGTCGATAAACAGTACCTTGGAAGGATTTATTTGAAGACTATTCTGGGCACCCGCGGTTTACAGACAATGGCTGCGGTGGTCACGAATGCAAAGAAGAAAGGGATTCACCACATATTTATATTATGGATGGATCTTTATTGTCATTACACTTTCGTGCAACGAAACATCACTTAACAGGCACGCTCCGCACAAGAAACATGAAAAAACAATGACGAACATGGGATACAGTGCAAAGGGCCTGCCGGTACTCGCTGTAAAGCGCCCCAAGATCTTAGTTAGAAAGGAAACCACTAGGGGCGAGGGGTAAAAAAAACACGCTCGAACTATACTCTTCTGAGGATAATTAGAGTACTAGGAGAAAAAAAAATACCCAACCATATTTAACAAGCATATGACGGTTACAACAAGTCACAAGACATAACATATAATGAGGGGTTGGATGGAAAGGGGGGGGACGCGATGCGGCCCGTCCGACCAGCTGCTCAGTTCAAAACGAGCGCTCCGCAGATTAAGGTCATGTCACGGGGGGAAAACAACAGGAACAACAAAGGCGGTGATGATGATAAGGACAGGCCGCCGCTGCTTTGTCAAGGTCTGCTCATGGAGACAGTCCCGGCTTATCAGTCTATGGCCAAGAAGGAGGGGGTGATGGTAGGGGCACTAGCTTCCATGCGTACTTTCAGGGGAAAAGGCCCAGATAGCGTTGTTTTGTTTTGGGACGGCCGCCAACAATTCCAGGTGGCCTCGAGTCCGTGGCTGTATCCCTTCACTGGCGCCGATCAGCCAAATTCTCAATTCCTTTCCGAAGCGCGAATTCCAACTTCTCCATGATGATAACGATCGGACGGAGACGCTCCAGAACCGCATCCATATTGCGGTTGAGCTCAGTCACCGTTTGAGTCTGAGTGTTGGACATTCGCGCTAGACCTTCGAGAATGACCGGCAGCTTCTTCGCTTCCAATAAAGCTGCTCCTGTCGGTTGAATTTTGCGATAGCGCAGGAAACTGCTAACACCAAACAGCAGCATACCTGCTATCAGAAGGCCGATTATGTAGTCTTCCTCCTCCTCGACGGACAGTATTGACAGGCACACCATTCTCCGCTTCCTCCAGGGATCTAGGGTGTACCCGGCAACAAATGTCCCCGAAGGGCAAGTAGGCTCCCCACTGCCTGCTCTTCTCGTCGAAAAAATGTTGTCGATTGCATCGAGAGACCAGCCAACCAAATCCATGGTTTGTTCTTAGGATGAAAATACGATAGGAGGCTAGGAAAAGTTAGACACAGACAGCACAGACTAAGTGGCGAGCAAGGAGAGGGTGGGTGGGGGACAGGAGCAGAGCAAAAAGCGTCCGCCTTCGTCGAGAGCCAAGCATCATCAAAACTTTAGTTTCTCCTAAACCGTTTCTTAGCTTGTATCAACTGGTGCATTCCTATGTCTGTGCATCTCTACAAGGTCTCCAGTAGGGAGCGTTCCAATTTTAAGTGATGACTGCTTCAAGGACGCTAAGTTATGCTGCAGGCATGGGAAAGTTATACAGCATGACTAAATATGAGCAGAATAGACACTTCAGATGTTGTAATGACTTTCTCATGAAAACTCAATGAATCTATTAAGGACACGTCAAAATACAAGTACAACCAGACACAACTGTGGTTGAGTGATCTTGTATGAGTGTGTGCAGTTTGTGTTTTCAATAAATTCTTATTGCATCTGTCAGCGAGGGGAAGTGAACCGGGCAGTGTCGTGTCCAAGGACCGGCAACCCGAGACCAAGGACTTGCCTCCGAGGCCAAGGCCAAGGACTTGGAAAATTTTCAGAGGCCAAGGCCAAGGACCAAGGACTTGCCTCCGAGGTCAAGGCCAAGGACCAAGGACTGATTTTGAAACTGAGGCCTAGCCAAGGACATGTATAAAACAATGCTATCATACAACTTGGCAGGTCCTCATGATTTGCAACACCCCTCCATCATAACCCTTTGCACATGTCACTCCCTAACGCTTGAATGAAGTGTTTTTATTCAAAGAGTACGTGTTATTTATACTGAGAAAAAAATAAAAGCATATGATATACATTTAGGCATAGAAAAATAAGTAGTGTGTTTCCCGTAACATGAAATTTTAGCATAGGGTCGGTAGGTCGGACAAAGTTTTTTTTTTTAATATTTTTCTCTCTCCCTCCCCCATCAAAAACGTAAACAAAATAAACATAAAACAAGGAGACATTGAAACCAGTGCCGGATGCTCATCTATCAAAGAGGGGAAGCTCAATTTTGGTCGACATCATAAAATGTGTCCGTTTATTTATACGTGAATTCTACTCTAGCTCCGTTCCTTTTCAAGAAAATGATCTGTGACCCTGTCAAACCAACAAGGCATCTTTTCCTGGTATTTAATTGGTGTCCTACAACTACAGGAACTACAATAAAACCCACCAGAAATAAAAGATTAATTTGTCGCTAGTTGTTTGTTTACAACAAAGAGTGTCGCTAAAATGATTAGGAGAAGTCTCCAGCTCAACTCGGAACAGAATGCGAGTTGAAAAATTGCTCGCGACGGATGTCTACACTAAAAGCTTGGTGACTGGCTCATTTCAATGTCAATCGAACTGGCACACAGGCTCAGACGGATCATCCAATCTGATGCAGAAAGGCCTGGCGTCCGGTACCCTCCCACTGCCATCCAGTCCCAGAGACGACGAGCTTCCGTGGGCGGGACAAAAACAAGCTTGTATCCAATGACTCGTCTCCGTTGTCAAGGTAACGCGCCTCGTCAGGCAGGGATATTAAGCCAAAGGGGACTTAAAGGGAAATTGGATGGTTTAAAGTCCTGGGACAAATTCCTAATTCGACCACTAGAGTGTAGCAGAGAATCGGGCGGGGACAAATTCCTACTTTGACCAATAGAGGGAAGCAGAGGGACCTAAAAAACAGTAACCGCCAGCTCCGCAAAATCCTGAACAATGAGTTCAAACTAATTAACATAAGCATCGGTTAAAGGCATACACCAGAGTCAATGCTCCATAGGAAAAAGTCTTACAAATGAATTGTGGAATTAGTAATAATAAGGAGGAGCCAAACTAAAGGAATGTTTAGGAAAATAGCATTCCTTTCCTCCTTATCTTTCTTTTATAGCCATTAATAGAGTGACAAGAATATTAATCAAATGCTTAAGCAATGCTTTTGAAACCGCTTTGAGTGAAGATTGTTATCCTATGAATGTTACTTCCTCTCCAAGTAATGTCATATGTTGTGCAACCAGAAGTTAATGTTTATAATCTAGTGCTTACGGGAGAAATGTGTAAGCAACCGGATAATGTAACCAAGCTGCAAAACGCTGTATGAAAAGACTGTCTATCACGGAAAGAGAAAACCAAGATCACCGGAGCTGCTTGACTCAAGCAGACCCCTACTGGACCAAACCAGAAGAGCACTGCAAAATCAGCGCTGAGTCGACCTGAGTCGACCTCGCCTGGAACACGATGTCCTTAAACCGGTTCATACCGGAGAAGATTGCTCAACATGCTCCCCCTCCCCTGCCTGAACTGTGAGAACTGAAAAATCAACGTGACTCGATCTTCGTGATTGGGAGGGATCGAACATTCGAGAACATTATGTGACTTTCGGGATGGAGGCCCCCTCCGCGGGGGCCTGAGCAAATAAAAGGAGACAGATTGCGAAATTGCGTCGGAGAAAAAGGGTGCGGTCCGAGAAGACAAGAACTGCGGAAGACTCCGGGGCTAGAAGGACCGCTTCCCCCCCTTTTTCCGAACTTAGAAGGAGCTCAAAGGACGGGAATGGGAGAACGGAGTAATTGAGGTTCTGAGAGCCGGCGGGCGAGACGGGCTCGCTGGCACCTGCACAGACCTCGATCTCCGGAGATCGGGGGCCAGGGGGACGGAGGTATTGAGAAACTGGGTGCCGAAGGGCGAGATGTGTCCGACGGTCCAGATCTCAGGCTCCGAGGGGGAACTTCCCCTGCTCGAGGAGTTTTCCTCCGCCTGGCTCCTCTTTCTTATCCTTTTGGTTCCCTATTTTGAGTTTCCTTAAAAGTACTCCCTTAGTCTCGCTTCTCCTTTATTTTATTTTATTTTAAATTTTTAACCCGAAATTGGATTATAATTCTGGAGATTCTATCCGACGCACGGCACTGTGGATTACATGGAGGAAAAAATCTATTTCTATGGAATATTTGCAATTTACCCCGTAAGGGAAGGTTTCAACAGAAACTGTCCCGGAATGGTAAGAAAAAGCAAGTTTAGCAAATAAAGGGATCTTTCCCCTCCCGCCGTGATCGCGATATAAAAAGATCATGCCGCGGAAGATAGAAACTTTGATTCCGGCTAAAAAAGGCGAAGTCTAATAAACTTTAAAAAATCAGGCAAGTTGAGCCTCGGGAGCATTTCGGGACCTGATCAATCTTCGAAGGGCGCACCGACGATAGACAAAAAACGCATTTAAAGTTTTATAATGGAATTTTACTGGATGATTTTATTTTTATTATTATTTCTTTTCTTATGCTCTTATTATTTTTCCTTTCCTTATTTTATTATTTCTCTCTTTGGTTTAACAAACCTATATATATATATTATTTTCTTTATTATCTAGAAATAACTTGGACAAATGTAATAAATATTAAAACGATGTGATGTTCTTGGTTACTGTTGTGGAAAATAACCAGCGGCTGGCTGGACTGCATCATGTGAGAATGAACGTCATATTAAAAAACCACCCCGTTGATTATATAACCTACGTCCTTGTCCTTTCGTACGATATTAAATGATCTACCATCCCCCACCTCCGGTTAAGGAGGAATAAAGCGTGCGCAGTAGGAGGCACCACCCGCGGAGCCTCCGCATGGTTTCCATCAAATAAAAAATGTAACCAAAGAAAGTGTTTTACTCCGGCTTTAGGTTATGCCCAAACCTATAAATAAGAACAATAAAATGAACAAACCCAAATGACTGTAACAACGGTGATTAAACTTTTACCTAGGTCTGATACCAATTGCAACAACGTAAAAAATAATGAGAGTGAGCTGCCGTAAAAGCGCAGTGTTCGCTCCGTGGTTCTCCGACTCTGATGACCGGTTGCTCGTCGGGAACCGAGACGGAACGGATGCAGACCGGGTTGGCTGCGCAAAAAAGGACAAGTTTCTCTCCTATTTTTGTCATCTATCATAAAGATGTCATCCGAGCGAGCTGCCGTAAAAGCGCAGTGGTCGTTCCGTGGTTGAATGAAGAAAAAAAGGAATAAAAAGAGAAACTCAGGCAGTTAGAACCTAGGCGAATCTCTCTCAGCCGTCGGCTCGCGACAGAGAAAAAGGGGGAAGTGGTAAGAAAGAGAGAAGAGTGGGGCCGCGGGGCCACCGCTTCTCTCTTCTGCCATTGAAACCTGTTTTCACGAAGCCCGTTACCGGGAGGGCCGACTTTCGGGAATAAATCAAGTCCGATGATGGCAAAAGAAAAAGTGAAGTGAAGCTTTTTCAAATTTGACATCAAAAGATTTTCCCGGTTCGATTCCCGTCGTTGACACCGTTCCACGCATTGGGACAACCTACCCTGAACACTCTACCGTTTAAAGCACAGCGAAGCTGCAGGATGAATGAGAAGGGAGTCGCGTCGTAACCAGGAAGAAGAAGCTGATTCGGAACAAAAGTTGAGCACGTTGTAGCGCATATTTAGTCAATGACATGTACACACAATGAAATTTACATTTGTGGCAGTCGAAAGGAGCACACACGATTGACTGGAAAACACGTCTTTATTCCACGACTGCCAACAAGTGGATCTAAACAATTACAAGTTTGCGCCAAAGACATTCACCTGAACACGCCCCCCACTGTATGCGTGCTGGGTGAGAAGCATGGTCCTAGTGTCCGCCACCCATTCATATATTTGATCACTTATTTTTTGACATTTTTGGGGAAGCCGAGCTTCCCTTGCAGTCCGAGAGCAATCGCCACTGATTGAAACCCCGCTCGGCGGCGAGAGAGTTGGGTACCCAGCGGCTGGGTGTTACAGCCATCTCGTTACCTCTGCGTCCCGCGTCCTAGACGGCCCATGGTGGTCGTCAAATAGTTTGTTGAATCTTTTTGATACAGCAGTGGATGCTATTTTCTTAATGTTATGGTCCGAGCATGCAACTGCAACACACAAAACGCGGTTTAAACTGTTGTCGGAGATCGTGGCCGCCGCCATGATTCAATGTTGTTGACAGACGACAGGGCAAACCACGTGCACGCTCAACGTGAATATCGCGAGAGTTTGCACCGATGCGAACGCCCTAAATTCATCTTTCCTTTTATTATTTCTAATTTTGTCTGTGGTTTTATTGTTCTTGTTTTGATTGTAAAGCGTCCTTGAGTGTTTTGAAAGGCGCTTATGAATGAAATGTATTATTATTATTATTATTATTATTTGTGGCATGTTATAACCACAGCCACAGGATCAGTTTACGACGGCGTGACGTCACGACCGTAAAAGTGTTCATATGCAAAGGTATTCATCTTTCCTTTTATTATTTATAATTTTGTCTGTGGTTTTAATAATAATAATAATAATAATAATACTCTTTATTTATAAGCGCCTTTCAAAACACCCAAGGACACTTTACAATAACAAAAAACACAAAACAATACAGGTTGAGCAGCGGCTGCCAAATGCGCCAGCGGTCACTCAACCCGGGGGAGTCTCTCTCTCTCTCTCTCTCTCTCTCTCTCTCTCTCTCTCTCTCTCTCTCTCTCTCTCTCTCTCTCTCTCTCTCTCTCTCTCTCTCTCTCTCTCTCTCTCTCTCTCTCTCTCTCTCTCTCTCTCTCTCTCTCTCTCTCTCTCTCTCTCTCTCTCTCTCTCTCTCTCTCTCTCTCTCTCTCTCTCTCTCTCTCTCTCTCTCTCTCTCTCTCTCTCTCTCTCTCTCTCTCTCTCTCTCTCTCTCTCTCTCTCTCTCTCTCTCTCTCTCTCTCTCTCTCTCCTCCAGGACATCTCCACGGCTTTTATTGTTCTTGTTTTGATTGTAAAGCGTCCTTGAGTGTTTTGAAAGGCACTTATGAAATGAAATGTATTATTATTATTATTACACAAAAATGTAAAAGGTTTGAAAAAAAATGCCGACCGTAAAGTTTTTTTTCGAGGTAGAAATTCTGTTCGGTCGGGTTACCGGAAACACACTACTTTTTTTTTCTACGCCTAAAGATGAAATGTATTCAATGTACACACTACTTGAAACTTTCACAGAAAAAAATCTGAAGATTGTTCACTATTCTTTCAAGTGAAAACTTGACATAGGCCTTTGTGCAATTTTGCTTATGCATTCCTGGTGAGCACCAACCAACATGTAACTTCAAATTTGCAGCTCAAAATCAAAACTAAAAATGAAACACATTCCCTGCCATATTTAAGATTTGTTCATTACTTGTATTCATAAAATGTTGCGTGAATGTGATAAAAACTATTTATTCTTAGGCGTAGAAAAAAAGTAGTGTTTCCGGTAACCCGACTGACCGAGAATTTCTACCTCGAAAAAAAAACTTTAAGGTCGGCATTTTTTTTCAAACCTTCTACATTTTTGTGTAATAATAATAATAATAATAATAGTAAATTTCATTTATAGGCGCCTTTCAAAACACTCAAGGATGCTTTACAATCAAAACAAGAACAATAAAACCACAGACAAAATTATAAATAATAAAAGGAAAGATGAATTTAGAGCGTTTACATTGGCGCAAACTCTCGCGATATTCACGTTGCGTCGTTTGCCCTGTCGTCTGTCAACAACATTGAATCATGGCGGTGGCCACGATCTCCGACAACAGTTTAAACCGCGTTTTGTGTGTTGCAGTCGCATGCTCGCACCATAATATTAAGAAAATAGCATCTACTGATGTATCGAAAAGATTCAACGAATTATTTGACGAACACCACGGGCCGTCTAGGACACGGGACGCAGCGGTAACGAGATGGCTGTAACACCCAGCCGCTGGGTACCCAACTCTCTCGCCGCCTTTGGCGGCGAGCGGGGGTTTCAATCAGTGGCGATTGCTCTCGGACTGCAAGGGAAACTCGGCTTCCCCTAAAATGTCAATGAATAAGTGATCAAATATATTAATGTAAATTTCATTGTGTGTACATGTCATTGACTAAATATGCTCTACAACGTGCATGTGTGCAAGTGTAGGCATCCGTGCGAGCATTTTTTCAACTCGCATTCTGTTCCGAGTTGAGCTGGAGACTTCTCCTAATCATTTTAGCGACACTCTTTGTTGTAAACAAACAACTAGCGACAAATTAATCTTTTATTTCTGGTGGGTATTATTGTAGTTCCTGTAGTTGTAGGCCACTAATTAAGTGCCGGGAAAAGACGACTTGTTGGTATGACAGGATAACAGATAATTTTCTTGAAAAGGAACGGAGCTAGAGTAGAATTCACGTATAAATAAACGGACACATTTTATGATGTCGGCCAAAATTGAGCTTCCCCTCTTTGATAGACGAGCATCCGGCACTGGTTTCAATGTCTCCTTGTTTTATGTTTATTTTGTTTACGTTTTTGATGGGGGAGGGAGAGAGAAAAAAATATTTTTTTTAAAAATCTTTGTCCGACCTACCGACCCTATGCTGAAATTTCATGTTACGGGAAACACACTACTTATTTTTCTACGCCTTATTATTATTATTACACAAAAATGTAGGTTTGAAAAAAAATGCCGACCGTAAAGTTTTTTTTCGAGGTAGAAATTCTCGGTCGGTCGAGTTACCGGAAACACACTACTTTTTTTTCTACGCCTAATCATACAATTTCATTGGACCCCTGTGTACTACTCATTCATTTTATTGGTCGACTGTTGCCCGGGTAACACATTTTTCCCCGCGACGGCCAAAAGAGCGGAAGTTGTGATTAGTCATACAATCTCATTGGACCTCAGTGAACCTCATTCATTTTATTGCTCCATTTTTTCTCACGATGGAAAAAAAAATAATTAAAAGCCACTTCATATTACACGCTGCAGTGTTGAAAGTGTGGAAAAAAGTAGCGGCTTGTAATCCGGAATTTACGGTAATTTTTATTTTTTCCTTTTACAAGATGAATTTTCTCCATGCTGTGAAAAATGCCTTGAGATTAGAATACCACAATAATACTATTTCGGTAAGAAAACTAATAACCTAATTATGCCCTTGAGAGAGAAACTAACCAAAGGATTTAAATTCTATGTAATATTCTGGCCTTCAATAATTAGATCTTATTTCCGATTTACAACATACAGAAAACGGACCACTCCAGGCTCATCAGGCATAGAAAAAATAGTAGTGTGTTTCCGGTAACATGAAATTTCGGCATAAGGTCGGTAGGTCGGACAAATGTTTTTATTTTTTTAATATTTTTGCCACGCCCCCATCATAAATGTAAACAAAATAACCATAAAACATAAAACAAGGAGACATTAAAACCCCCGCCGAAGGAAAACAAACAAACAAACAAACAAAAAACTACGGCAAGCCTGAGGATTTCACGTAACAATAGTTACCAGTAGCGTGTCGTTTCTGTGGCGTCATTTTACGGTACCGAAACATAGTTTAACCATTAAAGTCACCGCACACGACTTGACTGTGTGATCAACGCGATTTCACTGTGCCTCTGTGTGTTTGTGGTGTGTGGGTGTGTTTCTTCGAATTTACTTTCGTTTTGAGTGTTGGGGGACGCAACAGATAGGTGCGTATGCGGGTTGCTATTTTAGTCCGCAAATTGAGGAATCGCGCGGATGAAAGTTTGAGATGGCGTGAAAAAACTCACAAAGGTCTACTAATTACGTCATTTAAGAAATGGCAATGCCAGTCTGATTTTTCGTATGAATCGTCCGAAGGCGTATCACTAAACTCACCTGTGGCGTATGCACAAAACACGAGAGCGAGAGACGGACGACGCGAGGCACGATTACATGGCAAATTGGTCATTAGATTTGTAGGCTAATCGCTGTGAAAAATATTATGAAAAAGTATTGGTTATTCTATAATTTACTGGTTGTAGCATGGTAACTTTATGAATAAAATATTCATCACAAAGTGTAGTAATGCTAGACTGCAACACACAAAACGCAGTCTAAACTATTTTCGGAGATTGCGGCCGCCGCCATGATTCAATGTTGTTGACACACGACGGCAAATGACGCACATTCTCAACGTGAATATCGCGAGAGTTTGCACCGATGTAAACATCTTTCCTTTTATTATTTATAATTTTGTCTGTGGTTTTATTGTTCTTGTTTTGATTGTAAAGCGTCCTTGAGTGTTTTGAAAGGCGCGTATAAATGAAATGTACTATTATTATTATTATTACACAAAAATGTAGAAGGTTTGAAAAAAATGCCGACCGGACGTTTTTGTTCGAGGTAGAAATTCTCGGTCGGTCGGGTTACCGGAAACACACTACTTTTTTTTCTACGCCTCAAGATAGACTATTAGTTAATCGCATTTATTCGTTTTATAACCTTTTTGTCGTATTCTCCTTTTATTTTCCCTTTCCACTGAGCACAACATCCTCTCCCTCCTGACCTCCAACACCATTTATCAAGTTAAAAAAAAAAAATAAAAAAACAACAACAGCAAAAAAACTATTGTGTCCATTTCGACCGCATCGAACGATAAATCAACAGGCCAAGCCATGGCCTGCAAGTAACTTCGCCCCTGGCTGGCTGTACAGAGTGGTGTGCAGTCGGGTTTGAACAATACAATACATCCTGATTTATATAGCGCTTTCACAACAGCAGCAGCTGCAACAAAGCGCTTAACAAAACAGTTAACATAAAGTAAAATAATAACACAACACATAACATAAAAACAGCCGTGCAGTCCTAACCACTTTTCCCCTCATATGCTTTGTTGTTTAAAGCAATTTGAGATGAAAGAGGAGAGAATCAAAGTGTCCTTTCACCAGTGGTCGGCTACAAGCTAAGTTTCAAAGTCAACAAGAAGCTGTAGCATAAATTGTCAAAAAAAAGAGATTGGTTCACTTCTCCTGTGCAGAACAGTGCGAACTTCTTTAGGGGTGTTCACACAGCACACATTTGCTCCGGTGCTGCACCGATGTATTTTGTTGCAATATATCTTACACGGAGCAAATTTTGTGGAGCGTGCAGCCCCACTTGCGTTCACACGGCAGTTTCTGCAGCGGTGCAAAACGATGGAAAACAAAGAGCTGTCGTGTTGGTTCTTTTTAAAACATACACAAATCAAGCAACCACTGTGTAGGCACGTCCTTCTCCTTCTCGAGAGGCGTTCAATGACCGCCCCCGAAAACGTAAATCAACGATGACTTCAATGACACTCAGAAAAGCAAACATATAATGCGCCAAACAGAAAATCAAGAGAGGAAATCACAAAATAAATTCTATTGTGGGGTTGTGAACACACAACAGAGGAACAAACTACACAAACAACTCCGAGACAGTCCAGTCTCCTCCAAAAGGAAAGATGACGGAAGTACAACAGAGCACAAAAGCAACGCATTCTAGCCGTATGTAATAAACTCTTCTCATGCGTAGCGAGGCTACTTCCACCTGCAAACGAGCATTTGCTCCGGAGAAATTTTTTTTAACCACCTCCCTGAGCAGGGTTAAATTTGCTCCGGTTGAAGCTATTTTCAGGGGCTACACCGGTGTAACTTTGCACATGTGAACACTCTACTGGGGCTGCTCTGGCACAGCAGCAAATGTTGCCATATGAACACCCCTTTTGACAACACACACTATTGAACACTTCCACCTTATAGATCGCAAACTACGTTTAGACTGTAATTGCAGTTTTACCTCACTCAGTCCTTCTAAAATAGGGGGCGCGATGTGATGCCAGGGGTACGCGTGTGACTCTGGGAGCAGCAACAGCTAGCCAATTGCCTTGTGTTTCGAACACTAAAGACAAGCGAATTTGTGCCGCATGAATGCAGGACGAAGGTGAAACAATAAATATGAAAGATGATGAAATACTTTTTTGGTTGTGTTCATTTGATTCCAATTCAAGCTGTTATAACGTCATTTTTCAATGTTAAAAACGGTTCGAGTAACAATATAACACGTACATTGTTAAAATAAGCGTTTTTTTACAATTTCAGCGAGTGGTGTGCCGCGAGATTTTTTTCAATGAAAGAAGTGTGCCTTGGCTCAAAAAAGTTTGAAAACACTGCACTAGAGCAGTTGTCAGTGGTGCCCTCTTTATCAGAGAATGAGCAGGGAGTATTAACTCTATAGTGTAGTTCCCTTTTTTTTGCACCGAACAGGCAATATGAAGTACAGTAAACAAACACTCATGAGGAAAGATGATAAGAAAGGCGGAGAGAAACCAAGTACAGTACAGTAGTTCTTCTTGTTGGGGAAGCGGGGTGCATAACAGAAAATAATTGAGAAGCACTGACCTAAATGTCCACTGATATCCGTACATTGGTCAATGCCTACAGGAGACGGCGCTACTGTTCACGACCAATTCATTCATTCGAATCCTCGATCATAACAATAAAATGCGGGGCGTTGCCAATGTAGTGTAATTGGGATGGGAGAATAAATGTTAAAAAGCCAAATAACTACATACCGTCTCTTGTTTTATGGCGATAAAACGATTTCGTCCACAGGCTTCCAAACGTACAACATCTTAACACGCCAATTCGACCACCTACGTTTTTCAATTGGTTTTCGTGACTCCGCGTTTCTCCCGGAGCGGTTACGTTCTGTTTACTGAGGTAACTTCTCAGACAAAAACAAAAAAATCAGCTACACGTGTTCGGCAACCCCCAAAAAACATCGGCGGCCACTCTCTTAAAGTTGCATACGCTTACCCTTTCCACGGAAGCTGGTCAACTTCAGGCGGAGAGCGAAGCGTATATCAATCATAATCGTTGCTTTTTCAGCATAAAGCCATCCAAGCATATTTTAAGCCTGTCTTTATCAGCGGTTGTGCTGCTTCTTCCAAGTCCACCCGCGGAACGCTTCTGCTTTAGTGATGTGTCGTTCGCGAACGAACCGGCTCTTAAAGACGTCTCTTTGAAGAGAACGACGGGAGCCGGCTCCTCATAGGGAGCCGCTCGTAATAGGAGCCGACTTTTTTTTCTTCCTCCATCCCCCCTTCGGTTAAAGCCGCACGTGATTGGTCAAGATCCGTGGTAGAAGACACACACACACACACACACACACACACACACACACACACACACACACACACACACACACACACGCACCAGGCGGTCAGGAGACTCAACTCCCTCCCTGCTCTGCCCAAACTCCCCACCCTCTGCCTCTGCCCGACCCCTGCCTCCTGTCACAGACTATGACCCTCCCCTCATTATCCGTCATCTGCATATTGCATATTGCATATTGCACTATGTCACTTTTATCCTCAATAGCCTCAAGTGCCATTGTTTTATGCTGCTTTTATTGTATATATCGTCTATATGTTTATACTGTTTTTAGACTACATTGTCTTTCACTGTTTGCTGAGGATTGAGAGAAATAAATTTCATCCATGCTACATGTCAATGTATGCATATTTGACAATAAAGTTGAACCTTGAACCTTGAACCTTGAACACACACGCTGCAGTGAAGAGAAGGAGGAGGAGTTAGAGACACACACGCAGCACACTGTGAATTTGAAAGCGCTACAGAGAAAAAAAAACACGGTGGAAAGTGGAAGGGTGAGAAAATGGATAGGAAACAAAGTGAAATTTGGACTCATTTCAACTTAATTGATAGTTCAAAGGCAGCGTGTAGTCTGTGCACGGTTAAAATATCCAATATCAAATTTTAATTTACAATTTGTTGTGTGGTAATCAAAGCTTACTTATGTTGTTTTACTGTAAATAGTTAAAAGCTTATAAATGTACACAATCAGAGATTGGAACTTTTTGTTGACCTTGTTTTGAGATGGGTCTTTGTTTTTGTACTTTGTAATTTATTTTTTGTAGCACGCCATGTTGTACTCCATGTTGAGTATGTTCAGAAGAATATAAATAAAGCCATATAAATAATAAATATTGATATACTGTATATTTTTTACATTAGTAATTAATTTTACACCTAATTTTACATTATTTTTGGTAGTAAATTAATTTAAGCAACAAAAAAAACTGAGGAGCCATTGGCTCTCTAAAATTCTCATCACTATTCCACTTCACTTCCGCTTCTGCGCTTTTTTTTCCCTAATTGTTTTTCACGTTCATGTGACGTCGCTGAATGCTAACGGTTGCGCGAAACGATCCAAATATTTTCGCGATGTATACGATATAGTACTTTCAGTGTCGCTATCTTTTGGGTCTGATAAATTGCACGTTAATAACCTGCGTAGAGAAGTGAAATCAGCTCCGAGTGTAAATGCTTTTAAACACAGGTTAAATCAAGCGTTTCCATAACTTTGATTAAGGTGTCCTAATTAATTAAAAGTATTTTTTTCTTTTAGTTATTTAAGAAACCTACTTTTGTTTATTTATTTTTAAATGTTTTTAAAGTTTCTGTTAATGTGTTTAGTGTCAATGTACACTCTGGTAATTTTGTGAGATACTTTTGTGTTCACTGCTTTTCACTGCAAACATTGTCAATGGTTCCATTTGTAAATGCTTGTAGGTTGTGTGTCTTTGTGTGAAGCACATTGAGTTGCGTGTAAAAGTGCTATACAGTGTCAGGTGGAGCGGGAAGATGATTCAAGAGAAAAATAATTGTGTGGTGGAAATGCTTCTTTTGATGTTAAAGAGATTTTGGTCTCTTTATAAACGCATTGGCTAAACCCCGGTGGAACGAAAAAAGACGTCGTGGACGAGACTACCACTGAAGTAGAAAACATATATTTGGACAGAAAAGAAATGAAAACATACAGATGACAGAAAAACGTGACCGTCCGACCTCGAGCGTTGTGTCTACGGCACTAACTTAGCTGTTGTCTCGGCTAGGCTAGCTTAGCTGTTGTCGAAGATCAATGGTCTTTGATGTGTAACGTCCGCTGAGTCAGCGCTGATTGGTTGAAGCCAAAAAATGCGCCCGTGCGTACCAGTCCACGCTGACGCACGCACAGCAGAGAACAGCGTACGATTGACTGCTGGGTCGCGCTTCGCTCGAGTGGTGTCGCTACAATGTAAACACGCTATGTTTGATGATGTAACGGAAGGTATAATGTTAAATGAATTGAATTCCATGACAATTGGCTCGACAAATGGCTTAATAATTGACATGGATATTTGTCATTCTAAAAATGCAAATTCAGTCTCCACCAGAGAGAGAAAAAAAGGTTTGGAAGGATCTTGAATCCCACGCTTGGGATTCAAGATCCTTCCAAACAAACGGTCTGTGTGCATGACTTCCATTCTGCTCCAACCCCATCCGGGGTGCCAAATTGTCTTGTCCAGAGAAACCAAGGAAACTATCTAAAAATCTATCTATCTAAAAATATTATGATATTTATTTCAGGTACAAAAAATATGGAGAAGCACCATTCACAGATCTGTCATGGAGCCTCTCTCTCGAGGAGTCGGGCGCTCCCTTTTTTATTTCATTTTTCACTTCTTGAGGGGTTAAGGTCAGGCCATGTACACTTTGGGCAGATACACTTTTTAGATAACAGAATGAAGTCCAGCATATGAGCAAGCAACTTTGCTTATCAGCAAATAACATGGTCAGCATTCACAATGGAACAAAGTTATAAGTTAGAACTTAGTTATAAGATACATTTTAGCGCTGTTAGATGTCAAATTCCCATTACAAAGACACCAGACTTCATTGATTTAGGCGCTTCTGAATTAGGTTTAACCAGTTAATTGAGACCAGGGGTGTCCAAACTTGGTTCTCAAGGGCCACTGTCGTGCCTGTTTTCCCATCTGTCTGGCTGCACCACAACTGATGCAAATACAGTAAGGCGTAGAAAAAAATTAGTGTGTTTCTGGTAACCGACCGACCGAGAATTTCTACCTCGAAGAAAAACTTTACGGTCGGCATTTTTTTTCAAACCTTCTACATTTTTGTGTAATAATAATAATAATACTACATTTAATTTATAAGCGCCTTTCAAAACACTCAAGGACGCTTTACAATTAAAACAAGAACAATAAAACCACAGACAAAATTATAAATAATAAAAGGAAAGATGAATTTAGAGCGTTTACATTGGTGCAAACTCTCGCGATATTCACGTTGCGTCGTTTGCCCTGTCGTCTGTCAACAACATTGAATCATGGCGGCGGCCACGATCTCCGACAACAGTTTAAACCGCGTTTGTGTGTTGCAGTCGCATGCTCGCACCATAATATTGTAATATCTGTTTCTTGTATTCGTGTGACGTCATAGAAAGGGGAGGGGCCAGGTTGGGGGAGTATTGGCTCCGGTAGTTAGTCTGAGTGTGGAGCGCATGAGCGTGAGTTGTGGCTAACAGCAACTCCTTTGAATGCGTGTTTATTGCTTATTTTGTTTATTTAAAAAACGACGAATTTTATCAGCGACTGCGTGCATCCTTCTCTCCGTTATTGAAGGGCATTATATTGGTGTCAGAAGTTTTGGATTCACCCGTCGCACGTCCGTTTTTTTGCCTAAGGATGTTCGGCGATTCCGGTGCTCGAAAGGTGAAGGAAGAGGCCGTTCCGTGCGGCGATCTCGTTACCCAGCGGACGGTAAAGGAAGAAGCCGTGCCGTGTGTGATTGATATGCCTGAGTCGAGTTGCAACGAGCGCGGTCGCCATGACGTTGGTGATTCGCGCCAAAATGAGAGCGGGCCCGCCAGAATGGAGTTACGCCATGACGTAGCGGAAGGTGCCGCCGCCATTGGAAGGGACGTAAACATGCATGGCGGCGCCCTTGGGCTCGCGTGGCCCTCCATGAAAGCTCTCAAATTCTCCGGAAAAGTAAGTTGGGAGGCTTATAGAGCACAGTTCGAGTTGGTGGCTGACGCAGCGGATTGGTCGGACAAGGTGAAAGCCGTGCAGCTAGCGCTTTCGCTGACGGAGGAGGCTACATCCTGTCTGCTCCTTCTGAGCCCCGGAGAGAGACTCGATTACAACGCCCTGGTGGGTGCTTTGCAGAGGCGCTTTGGGAAGTTTAATTTGAGAGACTCTTTGCGCTGTGAGTTCAAGCAGCGTGATCGACATCCCGGTGAGCTGCTCCGTTGTCTTGCTCATGAGATCGAGAGCCTGGGTCGACGCGCGTATGCGGGAATGCCAAATGAGATCCAAAATGAACTGATACACGACCAGTTCATCCAAGCTCTCAGACCGGATGAGCTGCGGCTGCACGTCCAGCTTGCCCACCCGGCAGCCATTGGAGAGGCACTTGCTCTCGCTACAGAGAGGGAGATTGCGGCCAAGGGGGCGCTACAGACATCAGCCTGCCCCGTTTTGGCCACCTCGTTGTCGGGAGGGGAGGAGCACAGGCCAGCGTGGGTGGAAGAGCTGGTGTGCGCAATAAAGACCCGTCCAGCACATCAGGAGGAAGGAAGCGGTCGACGTGCACGCCCCGCTGTCTGCTGGGGTTGTGGACAGCCAGGTCATCTGTTGCGGCGCTGCCCAAAGATGTTGGACCAGCAGGGAAACGGAAAAGGGTCCGTGTAGCCCCGACAACGCGGACCCCTACAGTTGTTAACCGGGACTGCAACCTGCATTCGGAGAGAAAGTTATAATGGTGGGCTGGACAGACGTGGGGGACCCCATTCATGTTCGCGTGCAGATTGGGGACGTTTCCTGTACAGCCCTGGTGGACACTGGGTCTTCAGCCACAATTGTGAGGCCCGACGTTGTTCCAGTGGGGACCGTCTTAACATCGACCTTTACAAAACTGAGGACCGTGACCGGTGAAACAGCTGAGATGAGAGGCAAAGGGACATTTTTGTTTGTCCTGGGGGGTCTGTCGACAACCCACTCAGCTTGGGTAGCTGACGTGAGTGATCCCTGTATTCTCGGACGGGACTTTTTAAAAGCTGCGAAATGTGTGGTGGACCTGGGAGCTGGGGTGCTCACCCTGCCGAGTGGTCAGCATGTAGGGCTGATCACGGCGTCTCGGCAGGGTACCCCCGGGGTGGCAGTCAACATTGCAGACCCGGCAGCAGAGAACACAGATGTGCGGATGACCCTACCCAGCCTGTCCAAGGCAGCAGCAGCGCTGACTCCTCGACAATCGACGGTACATCGGGTAGAGCCCGCTAGCCCTGTGAGGGACTGCTCATCGACGGTAGATCGGGTAGAGTCCGCTCGCCCCGTGACGGAGTGCCCATCGACGGTAGATCGGGTAGAGTCCGCTCGCCCCATGTCGGAGTGCCCACTGGCGGGGCCAAGGACATCCAGCCCAGCCACGTCAGTGGAGCCAACCCCGGGCCGGCCAGTAGAGAACCGGGCTGGGGCTATCCGGTCCATTTGGGAGAAGAACTGTGTCGGCTTGGATGTCGAGCAGCGGGAGCAGCTGTGGCAGGTACTGTGGAACTTTGAGAACATATTTGCCCTCAGTGAGAATAAGGTGGGCCTCACTCACTTGGTTGAACACCACATCGACACCAGTGACGCGCGACCCGTAAAGGTTCGGCCCCGACGCCTGCCTCTGGCCCGGCAGGAGGCCGCGGATCAGGAGATTCGTGCCATGCTCGAGGCAGGGATCATAGAGCCCTCTGACAGTCCGTGGGCGTCTGGCGTGGTCATGGTCCCCAGAAAAAAGAGCACCAGACCGCGGTTCTGTGTGGACTACAGGCCGCTCAACAAGGTGACAAGGAAGGACTGCTACCCGCTCCTGCGGATAGATGAGACTTTGGATTTGGTCTCAGGTTCGGCGTGGTTCTCATCACTCAACCTGCGCAGTGGCTACTGGCAAGTCCCCCTCACCACGGAGTCCAGACCCAAGACGGCATTCTGCACCATCCGAGGACACTGGCAGTTTAAGGTCATGAGTTTTGGACTATGCAATGCACCAGGAACATTTGAGCGTTTGATGGACACGGTGCTCTCAAACATTCCAAGGCAAAGGTGCCTGGTGTATTTGGATGATGTTCTCGTCCATGGTGGGTCCTTTCAGGCTGCAATTGAGTCTCTGAGACTGGTGCTGGGGAGAATTGCTGCGGCTGGGCTGAAACTGCACCCAGAAAAGTGCCACTTTATGCAGCGTGAGGTGGAGTTCCTGGGCCATCGAGTGAACGGTGAGGGCATCAGCACGCTGGAGGAGAAGGTCCGCACCATCAAAGATTGGCCAGTACCAAGGGACCAGAAGCAGTTGAAAAGCTTCTTGGGGCTGGCCTCGTACTACAGACGTTTCGTGAAGGGATTCTCTTGCATTGGGGCACCCTTGTTCCGCCTCCTTAAAGACAACCAACCCTTCCTATGGTTGCTGGATTGTCAGGAGGCGTTCTCCAGCCTAAAAAGAGCCCTCATGAACGCTCCTGTTCTCACCCCGCCAGATCCAGCCTTGCCTTTTATGCTGGACACGGACGCGAGTAATGTCGGCATGGGGGCGGTGTTGTCACAGGTGGGGCCGGAAGGTGAGCGAGTGGTGGCCTATTTCAGCCGCACTTTCAACAAGAGTGAACGACGCTACTGTGTTACCAGACGTGAACTGCTAGCAGTTGTTTGGCTACACGCCACTTCAAGTATTACCTGTGTGGCGTGCCTTTCACCATCAGGACAGATCACGCCGCACTACAGTCGCTGATGTTGTTCAAGGAACCAGAAGGTCAAGTAGCACGGTGGCTGGAGGAGCTGCAGGCATTCCACTTCACTGTGGTACATCGGGCTGGGGCCCAGCACGCCAATGCGGACGCCCTTTCCGGGCGGCCATGTTCTGTTAGTGGCTGCATCTACTGCGACCGGCGGGATGCCAGGGAGTTGGAGCTGCGTGGGGAAGCGACTGCTGCTGGACCGTCATGCTGCACCTTGGAGGCTGTGGACACTGCAGAGTGGGCTGCCAAGCAGGAAGAGGACCGTGATCTCAACCCTGTGCGACAGTGGATCCAGAGTGGCAGGAGGCCACCCTGGGAAGGCGTGATGGGACTCTCCGTGGCCACCAAAGGCTTTTGGAGCAAGTTTGCTGTGTTACGCATGAAGCACGGCGTGCTGCAGCGTGCCTGGAAGGAACCAGCCACCGGGGAAGAGAGATGGCAGGTGGTAGTGCCCAGAGTTCTTCGAGAGATGGTGCTGAAAGCATGCCACGGGAGCACCGGCTCTGGACACTTTGGCAGCACCAAGACCCTCCGACGGCTGCGCCAAGGGTTCTATTGGGGTCAGCATCGACGGGACGTAGAGGACTTCTGCCGGCGCTGTGACGAGTGTGCGGCCTACAAGGGACCTCAAGACCAGTCGCATGCACCGCTTCAGCAACAGAGGGTTGGGGCGCCCATGGAGAGGGTTGCTGTGGACATTATGGGCCCTTTCCCCGTGACGGACAAAGGGAACCGGTACGTGCTATGCGCGATGGACTATTTTACTAAGTGGCCCGAGGCATACGCACTGCCAGACCAGGAGGCGCAGACAGTGGCAGATGCGCTACTGGAGGGCATGTTCTGCCGGTTTGGGACTGCAGATATCCTCCACAGTGACCAAGGCAGAAATTTTGAGTCCAAAGTTTTTGCTGCCCTTTGTAAACGCCTGGACATGCAGAAAACACGCACCACCCCTTTGCATCCGCAGAGCGATGGTCTTGTGGAGCGATTTAACCGCACCATGCAGCAGCAGCTCGCCATCCTCACCTCCAAACACCAATGTGATTGGGACCAGCACATCCCGCTGGTACTGATGGCTTATCGTTCAGCGGTCCAAAGTTCCACATGCTGTACTCCTGCTCTGCTGATGCTGGGCCGGGAAATTCGAACACCGGCAGAGATGGCGTTTGGAAGACCTCCCGGCGGCGCAGAGGACCAGCCGGGGCTGGAGTATGCCCGGAGACTGCAGGATCGGCTGGATGCAGCGCACGCGTTCACACGGGACCAGCTGGAGAAAGCCGGTGAACGTCAAAAGCGAAACTATGACGTGCGGAGCAAGGGGCGGAACTTTCAGATTGGGGAACTGGTTTGGGTGTATACACCTAAAAGAAAAAAAGGGCGCTGCCCCAAGCTAGACAGCCATTGGGACGGGCCATGTAGGGTACTTGAGCGGGTGGGGGAGGTAGGTTATCGGGTGGCAGTACCCCCCAGGGGCAGAAAAGTTGCCCTACATTGGGACAGGTTGGCCCCCTACCGGGGTAGCGGTGTTCCTGTATTTGAGGCGGGGTCCGCTTCATCCGCCAGTTCAGAACATGTGGTGGATCCCTGTTCCCCAGATCCCACCAATGTTGTCCCGAGTCAGCCGGCTGAAGGTACGGCTGGAGGATTTTTCTTGTTGAACCCTCGGGGCGAGGGTTTCATAAAGGGGAGGGCAGTGTAATATCTGTTTCTTGTATTCGTGTGACATCATAGAAAGGGGAGGGGCCAGGTTGGGGGAGTATTGGCTCCGGTAGTTAGTCTGAGTGTGGAGCGCATGAGCGTGAGTTGTGGCTAACAGCAACTCCTTTGAATGCGTGTGTTTATTGCTTATTTTGTTTATTTAAAAAACGACGAATTGTATCAGCGACTGCGTGCATCCTTCTCTCCGTTATTGAAGGGCATTACAATATGAAGAAAATAGCATCCACTGCTGTATCGAAAAGATTCAACAAACTACTTGGCGACCACCACGGGCCGTCTAGGACGCGGGACGCAGAGGTAACGAGATGGCTGTAACACCCAGCCGCCGGGTACTCAACTCTCTCGCCACCGAGCAGGGGTTTCAATCAGTGGCGATTGCTCTCGGACTGCAAGGGAAGAACGGCTTCCTATAAAATGTCAAAGAATAAGTGATGAAATATATGAATGTAAATTTCATTGTGTGTACATGTCATTGACTAAATATGCGCTACAACGTGCTCAACTTTTGCTCCGAATCAGCTTCTTCTTACTGGTTACGACGCGACTCCCTTCTCCTTCATGCCGCAGCTTCGCTGTGCTTTAAACCGTAGTGAGTTCAGGGTAGGTTGTCCCAATGCGTTGAACGGAGACAAGTCATTGGATACAAACTGGTTTTTGTCCCGCCCACGGAGTTCGGCGTCTCTGGGACCGGATGGTAGTGGGAGGGTACCGGACGCCAGGCTTTTCTGCATCAGATTGGATGATCTGTCTGAGCCTGTGTGCTAGTTCGATTGACATTGAAATGAGCCAATCACCGAGCTTTTAGTGATTGACATTGAAATGAGCCAATCACCGAGCTTTTAGTGTAGGCGTCCGTGCGAGCATTTTTTCAACTCGCATTCTGTTCCGAGTTGAGCTGGAGACTTCTAATCATTTTAGCGACACTCTTTGTTGTCAACAAACAACTAGCGACAAATTAATCTTTTATTTCTGGTGGGTTTTATTGTAGTTCCTATAGTTGTAGGACACTAATTAAGTACCGGGAAAAGACGCCTTGTTGGTATGACAGGGTCACAGATCATTTTCTTGAAAACGTAGCTAGAGTAGAGTTCGCGTATAAATAAACGGACACATTTTATGATCTCGACCAAAATTGAGCTTCCCCTCTTTGACAGACGAGCATCCGGCACTGGTTTCAATGGCTCCTTGTTTTATGTTTTATGGTTATTTTGTTTACGTTTTTGATGGGGGAGGGAGGGAGAAAAAAAAGATGGAAAAAAAAAAACTTTGTCCGACCTACCGACCCTATGCTGAAATTTCATGTTACCGGAAACACACTACTTTTTTTTCTAGGCCTAATCAGGATCATTCTAATGCTGTTTCAGAGCTGGTTGATGAGCTGATTATTTGAATCAGGTGTGTTGCAGCCGAGAGAGATGGAAAACGAGAAGGGCAGTGGCCCTCCAGGCCCGGAGCTGGACATGCCTGATTTAGACCTTGACAAAATAAGTGCATTAGAATTCATCCATTTTCCAATCCGCTTTATGCTGAAGCCTGTCTTCGGACAGTAGGCGGGGGACACCTGAACCGGTTGCCAGTCTATAAAAGTGAGTGCCCTTTTGGTTCGAGATGTCAGACTATCTTCTTAAATCGAACCACAAGGTAAGCTGCTGATAACTTTTCACTTATTTTCTTGCTCTCTGTGTGAGACTCATATACTGTATATTGAAAAGAACACACACACAAATGTTTCAGTTGTATCACATCACTCTTTGGAATTTATAATCCACCAATGTCTCCACTGCACCAAAGCAATAGGAAGGCAAGGGAGAGAAGAGCTGTCCCCAAAAGATCACCCAGAGCTGTGAGATAGGGTATAGAGTAACTGTCTGGGTCTTTACCCTTCCTCCACAAACAGTGGACCATACAGTCTGCTATACACAGCAAGGAAAAAACCTGTGAGACAGAAACGTTGAGGAAATGCATGAAAAAGGGGACAATGTGTGCAAACAAAGCAGGAGCACGCATCCAACTCACCTGAATCAAGGAAGCAGTCAAGAATGTGACAGTGAAGAGCACACTGGGCATGGTGTGGGCCCCTTTTATCAGGTGAATAATGTATAAGAAAATCAGTTGGCCAGGGATGACAATGAGAAGTAGCACCTTTGCAGATTTGTGATTCGGTCCTGCGTCAAAGTCAATCATGATACACGTAATAATTTAGCATGAACTTCCCCTGCCTCCCAATTTTTGAAGTATTTGACACTTTACCTGAACCAAAGAAGGTGCTGCAGGGTTGGTAGCACCTTTTACGATCTTCAGGAACCTCTCCATGTGAGAAATTCAAATGCAAATTTGTGGAAATGCGGCTTGCTTGTATGGAGACAAGGTTTCCTCCAATGCCTGGTAAAAAATATGGGAAACAAGTAAAAGGGTTGCCAGCACAAACCTTTATGTCATCGAATAAATAGAGGCTGCTCAGGTGGAAGAGGGGATTCAATCTCTTATGACAAATTTAATTATCAGGTCTGAATACTTCAGTTTCAGGCATTTTTTGCATAAGAAATGTATAAACACAAAGAGCTGAAGTACCGTGCACTATATTCAGTGTGTACTCTAATTGATTGTGCGCTGTTAGTGGGAACGTTGTGCGTGATCCACCAAAATTGCAGTTCAAATTGAAAAAACATTTTTAAAAAAGACCGCCCTATTTACATAAAATGAGGGTTTGCGCTCTAGTTAGCTCTGATGGTGTTTGTCATCGCAAATTTATGGGAGCACTTCAAGCACAAAATTAGTTTGCAGTGATGGAATTTTTCCAACAGTGGAATTGTACCCTTCATGTGGAACAGTGTTATCTCTCCGTTTTAATTAACATCCATCAATCAATCAATTTATTTAGACAGAAGGGCCCCCGAGACCGGAAGCGACTTCATCAAGATCAAAGTGTACAGGTGTGGTGGGTGGAAGTGACAACATCCCTCTATTTTGATTGACGGCTATAAATCTCATCATTTTGACAGGAGTTTGGCCCCAAAGTGGCATCATAGATCCTTATTTATGTATTACTTTGGATCGACAGCTGTCAATCAAACTATTTATCTATTAATCAATCTCTTTATCGGCTTGTCAAACAAATTGATATTCTCACTTGCTACTCACCATTAATAACTGGGGCATAAAGTATGATCCCAGCCAAGTTTGGATCTGACACAGTTTTATCCAGAATAACGCCACCCATACTAAAGACATAAAAACCATAGAACCAAGTTTTAGATAACGGTTAGGCGTAGAAAAATAAGTAGTGTGTTTCCGGTAACATGAAATTTCAGCATAGGGTCGGTAGGTCGGACAACGTTTTTTTTTTTTTAATCTTTTTTTTTGCCCCCCCATCAAAAATTTAAACAAAATACCCATAAAACATAAAACAAGGAGACATTTTTACTATTATTGAAACCCCCGCTCGCCGCCAAAGGCGGCGAGAGAGTTGGGTACCCCCCGGCTGGGTGTCTCGTTACCTCTGCGTCCCGCGTCCGAGACGGCCCGTGGTGTTCGTCAAATAGTTCACTGAATCTTTTCGATTGGATGCTATTTTCTTAAGATTATGGTGCGAGCATGCGACTGCGACACACAAAACGCGGTTTAAACTGTTGTTGGAGATCGTGGCTGCCGCCACGATTCAATGTTGTTGACAGACGACAGGGCAAACCACGCGCACGCTCAACGTGAATATCGCGAGAGTTTGCACCGATGTGAACGCCCTAAATTCATCTTTCCTTTTATTATTTATAATTTTGTCTGTGGTTTTAATAATAATAATACTCTTTATTTATAAGCACCTTTCAAGATACCCAAGGACACTACAATAACAAAAAACACAAAACAATACAAAACAATACGGGTTGAGCAGCGGCAGCCAAACGCGCCAGCGGTCACTCAACCCGGAGGAGTCTCTCTCTCTCTCTCTCTCTCTCACCTCCAGGACATCTCCACGGGTTTTATTGTTCTTGTTTTGATTGTAAAGCGTCCTTTAGTGTTTTGAAAGGCGCTTATGAAATGAAATGTATTATTATTATTATTATTATTATTACACAAAAATGTAAAAGGTTTGAAAAAAAATGCAGACCATAAAGTTTTTGTTCGAGGTAGAAATTCTCGGTCGGTCGGGTTACCGGAAACACACTACTTTTTTTTCTACGCCTTAGTAAATACTTCTAAATATGTGTGTGTGTGTGTGTGTGTGTGTGTGTGTGTGTGTGTGTACTATATATACTCCATTTGCAACAGTATTCATGCAAGTTGAATAAAAAACAATGCAACTACCTGCTGATCGCCATTGCTGTTATGATTGGTTCCCACCCAGTACGGAGGAGGATCCAACTAGCAGGGTGTTTGGAGGAGATCACAATCCACAGAGGTATCAGGCACACCAAAAACAGATCCAAGAGGTACAACACGTACAAATACAGGTCTGTCAAGACAAAGTGTTGTAATTTAGGCTTTTCTCCACAGTTGACCTGTAAGCTTAGTCAAGAAAATGAGGAATCAGCGTACTGTCTGTTTGTACATTTTACTTCTTTGAACTTAATGTTCTTATTAGTCTTCACCAGGGGCGTCACTAGGTTTCAAGAACAAGGGGGGCTTAGCCCCAAGGGGAACATAGCCCTTTTAGGGGTGTCCGGGGGCATGCCCCCCCCGGGAGAAATTTTTTCTATATTCTATTAAAAATCCATCAATTCCGTGCACTTTGAGGGCAAAATGAAGAGGCTGTGAAGAACTACACACATCACATTAGTATCCTCTTTACTATGATGGGGCTTCCTCCCCTGGACTTTAACTGGACTAGATAATAGAAATTATAAAGAGTTCAAAAGTTAAATCTTGGTTCTTCAAGGGAATTAGAAGGATACCCGATATTATCGTTATGTTATCGGGCCGATAACATAGCCTATATTCCTCTCTACCAAAATGTATTAATATATGCTGAGCCCCCAGAAGACTTAAGTATTTTGGAAGGTCTGCCGTGATTTTGGTGTTATATAAATAAAGTATCATTATTGTGTCAACACAGTGCAGTTGAATGTAGTGGGCAATAAAATAATTAACTTACAGCAATCTAGAATAAATAAATTGCCTTTCCACTTTCAGGAAAATTGAATGTTTTCATACTGTCCAACAACAAATGGAAGATTCACACATTTATAACCAACAAAAATAATTTTTAAAAATATAACAATGTGCCATTCTTCACAGTTAAAAATTCGTAATACTAATAAAATAATACAAAAATATTAAATGATTGTACCCAAGTAAAAGTAAAATACTTTTACTAACTGACTTTAGTGAAAGTAGTCAAAGAAGTAGTCATTCAACTCAAACAAAATACTCAAAAATAAAATACTCAATTAGAGTACTGTTAAGGAATTTATTCCTTACTGTGATTTTATTTAGCCCCACTCTGTTGTTGGTTCTGTTCAAACACGACAACAAAGAATGCAGAATGCTGTTGGAGGTATTTCCTGCTCACTGTGATTACAATCACCTTTTGTGCCCCGCAACCCCCACCACTCTTAGGACCTCTCCAGTGGACACATTCTCAAGTTGCTGATGTTGAGTAATTTCGCCTTACCATGAGTACTATTGATAAAAGTCTCTTTCCTGAACATCTGTGACCACTTGAAATAAGGAATGCAGAGTTGGGGTCAATATCTTCTTTAACCTTAAGGGATGGACAGCCCCAAAGTGTTTTCTTTGGGCGAAGTTCATAAAGCCCTCTTGGTTTCCCAAGGAAAGGTAATCCTATCTCGGGATCTATGCACAGCAGAGGAGGTCTGGATTTTGCCCTCGTGTCAAAGATCGAACTGCATTGACCTTTCTTTGTTTCTGATCTTACATAAGGGGAAGGACTGCCCGCCCCTCATTAACATAGTACGCCTACATAAACGTGTGATTTGTTCGGGGCTTCCTGAGGAGATCTGAGACCCTCAGGAGCCCGAATCGATTCGTGTTGCGCTGTGATAAACTGAAGAAAAGACGACGTGGTGTTGGGTCTTCTTCCACCCTATAGAGAAATAAAAGAACCTGTGTCCAAGGAGGGCCAAGGGGAAATTGACAGCTCCCCCTCCTTAACAAGTACTTTTACACTTAGTTACTTTGCATCTCTGCCCATTTCCAAGACTGTCCATTCACTTGGTGGGTGCAAAGGAACACTTGTTACAGTGCAGTTTCTGCTGTTACTGGAGATATTTTAGCGGACTATAGTCACGAGTTTTACCAGCATGGATGAATTGAATACTTAATTTACCTTTCTAAAAAACTGTTGAATATCCATCCTGTCGACTCAACCTGACTTTCGGCAATGAACTGTCAGTTGTTGCGTTAGCATTTGATGTGGCGATGGCGAGACTGTCACCATCGCCACGTCAAATGCTAAAGCAACACCTGTTGCATTCAGGAAACCTGGGAGATTTAAAATTACCAAAATGGCAGGTTATCGAAATATAATTGAAAATGGCCACATTACATTGAATTTGATGCAATATATTAGAAAAGTAAAGGAAAAATAAATAATACTTTTTTAAAATAATGCAATGAAATTATTTAGGGGGGCTAAAGACATTTTTAGGGAGGCTGAAGCCTCCCTAAAATAGGCCTAATGACGCCAGTGGTCTTCACACTATAGTCCAGTGGTTCTTAACCTTGTTAGTGGTACCAAACACAACCAGTACATATGCACATTCACCGAACCCTTCATTAGTGAAAAATAAAAATTATTTTTTACAAATTGAAGACATTGAAAAAAAAAAGTACCGGTATTTATTACAAACTGAAAAAGTAAACAATTAGTATGAAGCGTAATTGTTTAAATTGTACACAAAATGAACCAGCCAGTGATGGCCAAGCAGGCGTATCATAACTAATTGACATATTGAGTTGGCAGATGCTTTGTCGAACTCCTGAGACTAACTCACCTTACCCCTTGGGTTCGATCGAACCCAGGTTAAGAACCACTGCACTAGTCACAATAGTTGTACAATTGAACAATCTTACCACATCGAGAACGAAGACATGTCCATGCATTAAGAGTACAGTTAATCACCCATGAATTCAGTAAATCAAATATACTGGTAGTATATGACCACATAAGCGCAATAAGGTGTAATTCCGAGTTAAATTTAGATGGGCATGCTGGATGGGTGGGAAACCATGTTAGTATGTTCGCCTCACAGTGCAGAGGTCATGGGTTCGACTCCAGGCCCTGGCCTCCCTGTGTGGAGAGTGCATGTTCCCTCCGTGCCTGTGTGGGTTTTCTCTGGGTAATCCGGTTTCCTCCCACATTCCAAAAACACGCATGGTGGATTAATTGAACACTCCAAATTGTCCTTAGGAGTGATTGTGAGATTGAATGGCTGCTTGTCTATGTGTGCCCTGCGATTGGCTGGCAACCATTTCACGGTGTACCCTGTCTGCTGCCCAAAGATGGCTGGGACCCTCACAAGTACAAAGCGGTTCCGATAATAGATGGATGGATGGCTGGCTGGAGGGACTTTTGCGGTGTTTCCTTTGGAGGCTCCACAATGATTATACATTTAATTCGACTTACCTATGAAGGAGTAGAACCACTGACTGAAGCAAGCCAGTAAGGCCAGAGTGATGAGGTCTCCGAAGCTGGCTGCTATGGGTGTGGCCACATTGTCAGGGTTGATCCCTGTCCGCTTTGAGCCAATAATCACTCCCACCATTATAATACCTAGCAGAATCAAAATATAGCATGAAGTATACAATATTTAATTTTTATGGACATGAGTGCTTTTTTTGGTGATCAGTTCATGATGTTCAATATCAAATGGTTACTAAAGTTTAAAGGTCGTGTTGATGAGCATAATATCCGGTTGATTCACAATAATTGTAATGTGCGTTGAAACTTGCAGGTTCAACATGTCTGTAAATCTTTAATGTTAAAAAAAATATTAAGAGATAAGAAATATAATGCTTCCATAAAATCACACTTAAACACAAGTGGTGATTCTATTCGAAAGAGAGGAGTGGGCTCAATTTGGTTTATACACACACACACACACACACGCACACACACACACACACACACACACACACTCACACTCATGCCTTTGTGCACAGGCATTTGGGGGTGCTGTATACGCACCCAAACGATTTGGATGTGACCGACTTAAAATGAAACTTTAAACATGATACAATTTTGCTCATAAATTCCTCTAACATCATGTCAATGCAAGGGGGGCGAACAGAGGAAAGAAGGCTCGACTCGGTCACAAAGGGGGAATGAACAATTCGGGAACAAAGAGTTGTTGAACAACAAAAGACGATTTGAGAACACCCGTCGCGCCCAGGCAACATTTGTCGCCTGCAAAGTCTGTAACTTGTTGATTCATTGTAGACCAGACAGAAAGGCGTCAACGTATCGGTGGTTCAAAGCTTAAACCAAGGTAACCAATCACTACCGAGGGGCCGGACCGGGGGCGAGGTATGCAAATATTGTGTACAGTCTTTTTCTTGTATTTTGCATATATGACAATAAAAGTTCAAACTGACGGACAAGGAACTCTGAGCGTGATCATCGGGGCAACTATCGTCGTTCACCCTCAGAGATACCTCCCGCCGATATTGAAGACAATTTTCCCTGTGTGCCGAGTCGTCTCTTTAACTTTGTCCGAGAAAAACTCTGACACATAATTTTACAGAAAATTAACTGGGCAAGATGACAAAAGAATATTTTGTAATGTTACATTACCTTGCAGCAGTGAGGCCACAAATGTGGTACAAACGCTGGTTGTACACAGAAGGACAACGTGATTAAATGGTATCCCTCCATCGGCAATCCAGCCCAATACAATAGCCATCACGGAGGCTAAAAGGCCCAGAACAGTTGATTGTAGCTGTAAGATAAGTAATATAAGTAAATAGCACCCATGGTAAAATACTACAATGGCTGCTCGCTGGTGGATGATACATATCGTTTTTAACAGACTTTTCATATTGAACCTGCTTGAGGGCCAGATTTCCAATGATCAACATCCATTTTTCACTTGCAAGTTCCATTTTTCCTGCATTTACCTGAAATACAAGCATGTTTATATTAATACATAAAAAAATAAATGATGACTTTAATTTTTAAAATGTATAAAAAATAAGGTTTTTAAAAACAATTAGTGTATTTACAACTAGTGCAGTAAATTGTTAGTATAATTAAACACACACACACACACACACACACACACACACACACATGCACATGCACAGTTGAAAACAACAGCCAAAAGCAAACTATAAAAATAATCAACACGGAATGGCTAATGAATTGCTGGCTTCCACAAACCTAAACTACGCAAAACTAACTTCAATAACTCATTTGTCCCACAGCACATATGTACTGGTACGGCTGGTTCATCTGCTGTCACAGTCTTTACAAGTCAGTGTGGAGTTTCACAAGGGGACAGAAACCCCATGATACAAGGAGGAAAGATATTATTCTGTGGAAGAGAACTTTATTAAAGCAGTTTATTGTTGATTATGTCATTAAATGTAAGTGTATAGCCCTTGTTTTTCTTTGTGCACATTATGTTATGGGGGTAATATTTCTCTTTCTTTTCTTTCAATAAACACTGGAGGCTAGACAATACTGAATTCAAACTGTTGGCTTTTGTACCTACAATAAGTGCATAATTTCTATGCTTTCTGGTTATGGGAGCAGTTTAGAGGAAAGCCCTGTTCTTCTCCAAAATGGCTTTGCCACTGACATCAATACGGGTCAAGACATCCTACCAAACAACACCAATGGAGAACAATGTGAGCTGCCTGTTTATAGTCATCGGCATGTGGCTGTTAGTCTTGGCAAGAATAATTAATTGTCTTTAAGAGGAGAGTGAGGCCTTTAAAAATTTGCCCCGATAGACTTAGATTCCAGAGTATGATACTGCAGTTTGCATGGCTAAGGAACTGCAACAGTGTGATTGTGAGTAATATCATCAACATCATGAATCTGCTCGGTTACCCATCACCAATATGATATCGGCTTAACAGAGAAATAGTAGCTTTCAGTACCAGGCTTGAACCATGGAAATATCAGAATTTGGGAGCTGTAAGGGTACCATGTAGTGGAATTATGGTAAATGAAATTGTGACCTGGGCCTCTCATCCAATATAGGTGACTGCTGACCTCACTGATGTTATTCTGTCTCTCTGAATGGAAAAAAAAATACTCTAGAGTGGAATCAGTTCCAGCTACATCTTGTGTACACCACTAGATGTTCACAGGGCCTCATAATTCTTTAATCCCTATCACGTATTTTTTGTGCATGTTGGTACAGTATTCCCACACTCACAGCTGTTGACAGTCGAGAGGCAAGCGTCATTTCCAGGTTTCCTTTCATGCCCAACACAGCAGGAAGCAAAATGAAGATCTCTGTGATTTCTTGGAATACATCCCAGCTCTGCCATGGAAATGGAAACGGGAGTAGAAAGACACTCAATCAAATCCTAAAAGGTTGTATCCAATGATACTGTATGAGGAACACTTTTTGTTGTCTTCTGTGATCAATCAGCTCAGCTTGGACTCAAGAGTCACAGTCCCTGCTAAGTTAGAAGGTACTTCCTTCCTAGCTTCAAAGACTATGGACATCCTTTCAACCCATGATCCGGCCAGACTTAGACACTGGGATGAACCCCAGGCCTCCCCAGGCCTCTTGGTTTGGCACAACACTGCCAGGCCATGGGTGAGCATGGAGACGATATTATGTAACTTTGATGAATTGTGACATAACAATTTCGACAGCAAGACTGACTCACTTTGAGATTTACTTTGTTGTTTTATTCTCATGCTTGGTGATTGCAGCAGGCACTCATGAATCCTATGTTTTTAATCAATTAAAAAGTTAACTAAGAAGTAATTTTTCTATAATATGTACATAGCCCTTAATGCAGGAGTTCTCGGCTGGTGTAACCCTAGAACCCCAATTTTCCCGTGGTCATGTCACCATGGCCCACATTGGGTCACAACCCACCACTTGAAAACAATTTATTTAAATGACTTGACCTGAACCACATCAAGAAGCAGTCCAGCAGAGATGGTTCCCAGCCCAGCCAGAAGGAACGGCACCAGTATCTGTAGCACCAGGGAGCAGACTGACTCGGGAGGTACAACAACTGACATCTTTGCCTCCTGAGACCCACTGAATCTAGCCCCACTGTAGTGCTCATTGGGCAAAAGTGGGTCTGTCTCACTGTAGTCCTGTGGTTCATAATTGACATTGACCAGTGAATTATTCAGTCTGGAGGTAAGATGGTTTGGTCCTGCAGAGTGTTGTGGTAAGACATGGTTCTGGATGGGCCTTCTCTCCTCTGACCCACTTGGCTGCACGTTCTTTGACTCTGGGAATACCATAATGTCAAGTTGGGCTCTGGCAGAATGGAATCCTGCTTTACATGCCCTAAACACACATCAACATAAAGACATTAATTTAAGGAACTCTGTTGGTCTATCTAAAAATTGCACACAAAAATCTGGTCACTTGGCACTTTGTTAGGTTCTGTTATGTTTGCAAAATACTAAGAGAGAGGTCATTTAGAGTCATCTCATGCAAAGATTGCCTCCATTGTCACTCAAGCACTGAGGTTATCTTGTCTGACAGGCATACGCGACTTAATTTGAAATTCCTAAGAGATGCCTGCATGTGAGACAACTGAGGTCATCGTCAAATGATTTCTCCTTAAAATTGTGAATAAAATGTGCTATCAAGATATTTGGAAAACAGACAGACACAGAAATTTCCGACATCATTCAGTGAGTGCCACAGTATTACCACCACTGCCACAGATGGTCATCGGATGACCACTAATCAATAATAATGTATATTATGGAAAAAAATCTATGAGACAAAAGTTGTCATTTCTACAAATCTTTCGTACTTTAAAACATTTGCACAGTTCCACATGCAGAGACCTGTACCTATTAGAGTACCTCTACCGGAGATGGTGAATAAAGAGCAAAGGTGAACTGTTTCTCTTCCACAAATCAACTTACAATGTTCGGAGTGAATGTGTGTGCGCATGCATGTGCGTGCGTGAGCGAGCTAGTGTGTTCAACACCTTCATGTTTATTAACCAGTTACCTTAAATTAATGACATAATACTTTTTTTTATAAAAGGCCTTACCTTCACTGTTTAGTAATTCCTCAGACGATCACTTCTCACTCTGCACTGCTAACTGTGACCCTGCCTTGTGGCATCATCCTCAGAATGATGTACTGTGGCTCCACAATGAGTTAATCACACAATGTGACAACGTCCAACCCCCACTCACAACCACTGCACTCTCTTACCATGACCAGAACAAATCATTCAACAAGAATGCCCACCATTTTTGACAGATATTTGTTAGGAGAGGTCCAATACATACCTGCGTGTTACTGTTTAGACACTATAGCTGTTGTCTCTTAGATTGCGCTGTCTATTTTCCAATAGACAGGTATATTCTTCATATTGGTCTACCCTCCAGGAGTAACCCAATTTATAGAGTCCTGCTTAATGACATTACTTGAGGCAGATGTTTGCACCTCCATGGCAGTTGGTGGCAGCTTAGTGCAAGAGTGTGACACCAAAGTGATGTTCCTTTGTTCCAGATCTATGTCCCACTGAGCAAAAAAGACGCCTTCTCATTAAAGCCACTGCTGTCCTGCCTGGAAGAAATAAAAACCTGGATGGTACAACATTTCTTGAAATTCAATGAAAAGAAGACAGAGGTGATACTATTTGGTCCCAGTGGCCCTTGTACATCCCATCCTGTAGACTTGGGCCCCCTGTCTCCTTATCTTAAGTCAACAGTCTCAAACTTCGGTCTTAAACTGGACAGTGATTTCAAACTTGATCGGCAAATTGGTGCCGTTGTTAAATCCAGCTTCTTTCACCTTGGACAGCTGGCCAAAATAAAACCTCTCCTCTCTCATGAACACTTTGAGACAATAATTCATGACTTTGTCACATCCCGGCTCGATTACTGCAATGCCCTTTACTGTACTTTGGAGTCAGCCAGTCCTCCATTAAGCGCCTTCAGCTGGTCCAGAATGCCGCTGCTCGCCTCTTGACTGGTACTCGTAAGAGGGAGCACATAACTCCTACTCTGGCATCCCTTCACTGGCTCCCCATACATTTTAGAGTTATCTTCAAGATCCTCTTATTTGTTTTCAAATCTCTAAATAATCTCGCGCCACCTTACCTCTCTGAGCTCATCCGCCCCTACACACCTGCCCGGCGCCTCAGGTCTGCGGACCAGACATTATTAGAAGTCCCAAGAACTAGGTTGAGGCTCAGAGGGGATCGAGCCTTTTCTGTTGCTGGTCCCTCTCTCTGGAATGACCTCCCACTGAACATTCGTCAAGCCTCCTCGCTGCCCATCTTCAAAATCCTCCTCACTTGTATTCTCTGGCATTCGACTCAGCATGACTTAGATTTGTTCTTGGTTTTACTGTTTGGTGCTTTCTACCGTCTTTATTACCGATTTGTTTTACTGTTTATTGTATATGTTAAATTGCTCCATGTACAGCACTTTGTATGCGGCGATGGCTGTTTGAAAGTGCTCTATAAATACAGTTGACTTGACTTGACTTGACTTTATTTGGACATGTCCAAGAATGATATCAAATCTCTAGTTTGTCATTGATCCAGTTCTGGGAGGGTTATAACACCAATATCAAATCCAGCCAAGCCCCCACATGTGGCATAACTGATCCAGAACGATCCATAAGATCAGCTACAAATACATGTATTATTCCCTTATCATACCACATTTGCTCGAATAGAGTTTTTTTATTTATTCTTATCGTTCTGTTGTTCCACAAGGTAGAGCCATGTCGACTAAATTCTCGGATAAATGCCATTTTCCAATAGTGTAATACTTGCTTATCAAAATCAGATAATTTAATGGGTGATTTTGTGATTTCATAATCACATTTCAACAAAAAGTCTATACCTCCCACTTTCTTGAAAATACTTGAAGGGATATGGAACCATATGGATTCAGTTTGCGACAGAAAGGCTTTTATACAATTTATTCTAAATATTACTATAATTGATTCAAAGTTGACTGTATTTAGACCTCCTTTTTTTTTACATTTTTGACGAATTGTGACTTTCCTACATAGTGTGTTTTGTTTCTCCATATAAAGTTAGATATAATGGAGTTGGTTTTCTAGAGACTGACGTGGATAGACCAGATTTGAAATGCCTTCAGCCTTGGATAATATGTTTCTTCCCAAATGTGGAGAGGTCTCTTGGGAGTCTTTTCCATAACTTTAAACTTACTGATATAATTGTTACTTTCCCGATTTTTTTTTTTAAACCCAGGTATTTAACTTCTTTTTTTTAACAGGAATAGATATTATTTGGACTTTGTGGTGTATTAACCACCATAGTTATTTGTATGTTATTGGACGCATTGACTTCCCGTACTTTGTACAGTATTGCCATCTACTGCGCATGTGTAAAATGTTACCTGGAATGTCTAAGCTTTTTCCCCACGTGTTTAATGGCGGAACTCAACGGTCTAATACATAATAGAAAACGCGTGTGTGTGCCTCGTCATTTCAAGACACAACATCTGGCGACGAGTAAAAGTCGATTTTAGGGTAGGAAGCAATACTCTAAAGTTTAGTGAGGTAAGATGGCTTACTTTTCTCAAAGACCGGACGAGTTTAAACCCGAAAATGAATCGTGGTCTGCCTATGTGGAACGCATGGAACTGCTGTTCGAGGCGCATGATGTCAATGACGATAAGAAAGTTGCCGTTTTACTGAGCTCATTGGGCGCATCAGCGTATGGACTTCTCCGTAATTTAGTGCAACCTGCCAAGCCCAGAGACAAGACTTTTGCGGAAATTGTATCCACATTGAGGAATTACTATGAGCCCAAGCCATTGGTGATATCGGAGCGTTTCCGATACCGGAAATGTGTGCAGAAGGACAGCCAGACGGTTACGGAATATGCCGCTGAGCTACGTCAACTCGCTACAAGGTGTGATTTCGGGACAGACTGGACGAGGCTCTCCGTGATGGCTTCGTCAGCGGTGTTGCTTCGGAGGCTTTGCAGCGCAAGTTACTCTCGGAAGATGGCCTGTCGTTTGCGAGAGCCGTGGAGCTTGCTGTCAACATGGAGACTGCCCACCGGGATGCACAGCAGTTGAGGAAAGGTGAAGATGTCACCACACCTGTACACAAGGTTAAGGAAAACCAAAGGAGAGGACACTCACCCACACACCAAAGTGGATGTTACCGATGTAAAGGCATGAATCATAGTGCAAATGACTGCTTCTACAAGACTTCAAACTGCCATCAGTGTGGTAAAGTTGGTCATATAAAGAAGGCATGTCGGGCTCGAGCACCTGCATCTGACGATAAGGTCAAGAAAAGGGGGAAGAAGATAAGCAATGAGAGAAAATTTAGTAAAATGACTGGCTATGTGCAAACTGATGAAAAGAAAGATGATGATGTTCCCATGTTCAATGTCACGTGTATAGTGCTAATGGCGGCCGTAGACCATACAGGGCCATTTTGATGTAAATGGAAGAAAGGTTCCAATGGAAATTGACACGGGAGCAGGAGTCAGCATTATCTCTGAAAACGTGTATGAACGGTCATTCTCTCGTATACCACTAGAGAGTAGTGTAGCACTAAAAGGCTACTTAGGGAGACAATTCCTGTAAAAGGACAGTTCATGGCTAAAGTGAAGTATGAAAGTCAGACTGTTGACTTGCCACTGATTGTAGTGGGAGTTGAGGACCGTCACTCTGCGGACGTGAGTGGCTTGATAAAATAAAGTTAAACTGGGAAATGATCAAAACAGTCACAGAAAACAAAATACAAGCATCTCCAAGAGCCAAGTCCATCCGAGAAGTACTTGCAAAACATGATGATGTCTTCACTGATGAGTTAGGGACCTTAAAGGACATTAAGGCAACAATATCCGTCAAGCCTGATGCAGTCCCTAAATTCCACAAAGCCCGTGTTCTGCCCTTTGCCATGAAAGAAAAAGTTGAAAAAGAACTGGAGCGCCTTGAGAAAGATGGCGTCATCACCCCTGTCAAGCACAGTGAGTGGGCTGCTCCAGTCGTTCCAGTACCCAAGCGAGATGGTGGACTTCGCTTGTGTGGTGATTACAAGATAACAGTGAACCAAGCAATTAACACAGAGACATATCCACTACCACGCATCGAGGAGGTGTTAGCCACACTATGTGGTGGGAAAATATTCTCAAAAATAGATTTGGCTGCAGCTTATCAACAAATTCTTCTCGATGACGACTCAAAAAATATACTACAATCAATACACACAAAGGACTGTTTGTGTACAATAGACTGTGTTTTGGTATCAACTCTGCTGTCAGTATTTTCCAAAGGATAATGGAGAATCTAATGAAAGACCTCAACGTGGTGATCTACCTCGATGACTTGCTCGTGATGGGCCGAGACGAGTCAGAGCACCTAACGAACCTGGACAGAGTTCTTCAGCGGCTGAAAGAGAATGGTCTGAGAGTGAAGAAGACAAAGTGTGACTTTGGTAAGACGCAGATCGAGTACCTGGGGCACGTGCTGGATGAAAAAGGAGTCTACCCGTCCAAAGATAAGGTCAGGGCCATTCATGATGCTCCAGCACCCACAAACACTAAAGAGCTAAGAGCTTTCTTAGGTCTCGTGAACTACTATGGACGTTTTGTACCATGCCAAAGTACAGTTTTAGCCCCACTTTACAGACTGCTGAAGGAGAATACAAAATGGAAATGGAGTAAAGATGAGCAGAGCGCGTTTGACAACTGTAAAGAACTGTTGACAAGTGACAATGTATTAACCCATTACAACCCGCGCCTGCCACTTACACTCGCATGTGATGCTTCTGCTTACGGGATCGGAGCTGTCATTCAGCACACGACTCCTGATGGGAAAGAACATCCCATCGCTTATGCTTCTCGAACGCTCTCTCCAGCGGAAAAGAACTACTCACAAATAGAAAAGGAGGCTTTGAGTCTAGTGTACGGTGTAAAGAAATTCCACCAATACCTATGGGGGCGGAAATTCGAATTGATAACCGACCACAAGCCTCTGCTCGCGCTGTTCGGAGAGCGCAAGGGACTACCAACAATGGCAGCAGCACGCATACAGAGATGGGCAATCATATTGTCTGCTTATGATTATCGCATAACCTACAGGCAATCAGAGGAGCACGGTAATGCAGATGGACTATCCCGTGTCCCCCTGCCTGAGACGATAGACGATGGAACGAAGACAATAACAGCTTCTCTTAACGCACTGATTTGTGAGCACCTGGACGAGGCGCCATTATGTGCAAAACAAATATCGAAGGCTACACGCAAAGACACTGAGCTCTCACTGCTACACAGATACATCCAGTTAGGGTGGCCAACAGAAATTCCTGAAAATTTCAGGGTTTTTCACAAAAAGAAAGATGAACTTTCTGTAGAACAGGGATGTGTTCTGTGGGGAACAAGAGTAGTGGTGCCAGAGAAAATAAGAAGAGCAGTGTTAAAAGAGATCCATGACGGACACCTAGTATCGTAAAAATGAAGACAATTGCACGACAATATGTCTGGTGGCCAAATATTGACATGGACATCGAGAAGGTCTGCAGACAGTGTGAGACGTGCCAGCTAGAACAACGCATGCCACGCCAGGTTCCACTGCACCCATGGGAGTTCCCTGGAGGGGTGTGGAGAAGGATTCACATTGATTTTGCAGGGCCATTCATGAGTCACATGTTTATGATAGTGGTCGATGCGTACTCCAAGTGGCTAGAGGTTTTCAAAATGTCACAGATAACCTCAGCAGCTACCATCACAAGGCTTAAAAGACTGTTTGCAGCACAAGGAGTACCCGAACAAATCGTCACCGACAACGCCACAACCTTCATGTCGAATGAGTTCCAACTCTTCATGAAAAGGAATGGAATCTTGCACACGACTGGTGCACCGAAACATCCTGCTACGAATGGACTCGCTGAGAGATGCATTGCGACCTTCAAGGCAGGCATGAAGAAGCTTGCAAGAGAGATTTTGAGTGTTGAGGATAAGATTTCACACTTCTTGCTGCGTTATCGCACAACACCAAATAGTACAACTGGAGAGTCACCAGCAGACTTGTTCTTAAAGAGACACGCATCGAACACGGCTGGATTTCCTTAAACCGAGCATCTCTGAGACGGTGAGGAGGAGACAGTATCAGCAGAAGGAGGAACATGATCGTCAGGCTGCCGAACGACAGTTTGATGTGGATGACCCCGTCTATCTACGCAGCACAGCAGGAGAGCATCCCAAATGGATCCCTGGAGTAGTGATACAACGGACTGGACCAGTGTCATACCATGTGCAAGGTGAGACTGATCAGATATACAGACGCCATGGAGACCAGCTGCGTCCTCGATACCCACCTGACATTTTAGATCCTGGACCTGAAAGTGCGACTCAGTCAGCTGAGCAGGAGAAAGACTTTGACGAACCGGAGTCCACAATTCCTGCATCACCAGCTTTTGCACCAGACCCGCCTGAGCCACTTGTGCCAGAGACAGGAGTTTTGAGACGTTCAGGACGTAAAGCACAACGCCCTTTACGTTACAGGGATTGATTGTGATGTCGTCATTTGAAAGATGTTCAAATTGAGTTGGTTATTATTGAAGAAATGTTATGCAGTATGATGGATAAGGAAATGTGAATTTGTTATGTACCTTTAAACTAAGGGGGGAGGTAATGTGGTGTATTAACCACCATAGTTATTTGTATGTTATTGGACGCATTGACTTCCCGTACTTTGTACAGTATTGCCATCTACTGCGCATGTGTAAAATGTTACCTGGAATGTCTAAGCTTTTTCCCCACGTGTTTAATGGCGGAACTCAACGGTCTAATACATAATAGAAAACGCGTGTGTGTGCCTCGTCATTTCAAGACACAACAGACTTCATCGCAATGAGACAATGAGCGAATTTCACATTTGTTCAAATTCAAATTGAAACCAGATGCTTTGGAGAAAATCCAGAGCACTGTTAACGCCTTTACAATTGTTGATTTGTGTTTGAAAAATAAAACCGTATCATCAGCAAATTGATTTAATCGAAATTTATCATACCCAAATGTAAATACATTAATTTTTAAGGGATTAATGATAAAATATGCCAATAGTTGGGTACACAAAATGAACATTGTTGGTGATGCCAAACAGCCTTGTCTAATTCTTTTATGTCTTTACTTTAGGGGTCATTCTTGGGTTTAGAGAGATGGAGCTATGTTATTATAAAACATTTTAATGACCTGAATAATCCAGCCCTGAACCCAAAATTCCCAGGTGTATCGATCAAAATGTTATATTGCTAGATAGAATAGAATCAAACGCTTTAAAGAAATCGATCAAACGCTTTAAAGAAATCGATCGAACAGAGCAAAACCCTCGGCTTCAAAGGAAGAGTAATTATCCAGCAACATTGTTATAAATATTTCGGCCTTAAATGAAAGCAGATTGATACTCATCGACTAATTTAGCCAAAACATGTTTGAGTCGATTTGCATAAACCAGTGGTCATATTTTATGATCATTGTAGAGCAAAGTTATACGCCTCCAATTATCAAGGTTCAATAGATCTTTATTTGATGATGAAGATGATGATCAAGAAGAAGAAGAAGGAGAGGAAGAAGAAGAATCTGACAAATTGCAGTGACAACGGGAGCAGCAGCAGTGGAAAAAGAATGTTGACGCCTCTGCTCGCCTGCTGACCTTCCGGACTACATTTCCCAAGAACGCTTGCGCCTTTTACACAATCATAAGACCCATCATGGGCTCCTGGAGCTCTGCATTTTAAAAACAGTATTTGGAGCCTATATTTTCCTGCGAAATGGCAGTGGAAACTATTGCACCTGACTGGGAATTTGACCGTTTTGACGATGGTTCACAGAGTGAGTTACTGTAATCCGCTCGAATGCTTTTAAAGTAACTGCATCAACCTACAGCAGCTTGCAAGTTATTTAGCCCAAAATGCTCCGTTTCTTTGTTATGATATCCGGTTTTGTTCGAACCGTTCATCAAACTGAAGCTCGTGTTGCTTTGATTGACTGTTAGCTTTGCGTATTTTTAATAGTCACTAATAAGCGACTATAAGCTAACGCTCAGTTCATCGCGTTTCACCGGAGGTGACAAGCAGATTGTTGAATGCCCGAGGATAGAAAAGTACTTCCGTATTATCATGCACTCATCGGTCATAACAAAAGGTACACCCGCATCATTTATTGAGATCCATCAGAAGATCTGTATGGAACATTGTAATCTGACGCTGGCATTCATTAAACGACCAACATTTCATCTCGTACTTTAGCCGCGTGAAGCTAAATGATGAAAGATTCCTTCCAACAGAAATACACACAGAAGTTCAGCTCAAGAACTACGCCAAGTTTCTGGAGGAGTACACAACTCAGCTGCGAGGCATTGAGGAGGCTCTTGATGACTCAATCGGAGAGGTTTGGGACTTCACTCTGGACCCCATTGCCCTCAAAGTAAGGAAACTAAAATTACTGCGAATCTGTTTAGAACATTAAACAGGCCACAAAGTGACACAAAAAGTCAGAATCCATCTTTAGTGAACTCAAGCAATTTATACTACTTGTTAAGAAAGATTAGCAATGTGAAGCTTCCTGGCAGTCAGAGCAGCAGCTAAAAAAGATCAGAAAGTACTGAAATCCCACTCCTATCCCAACAGTCTGTATTCACGAGGGTGGCACATACTTGACTGGTTAGCATGTCCGCCTCACAGTGCACATGTGCAGGGTTCGATCCGGCTCCGGCCTTCCTGTGTGGAGTTTGCATATTCTACCTGTGCGTGCGTGGGTTTTCTCCGGGTACTACAGTTTCCTCCCACATTCCAAAAACATGCATGGCAGGTTAATGGAACATTCAAAATTAATTGCCCTTAGGTGTGATTGTGAGCGTGGATGGTTCATCTACGTGTGCCCTGCGATTGGCCGGCAACTAGTTCAGGGCATACCCCACCTACTGCCCAAAGACAGCTGGGATAGGCTCCAGCAGGAGGACAAGCAGATCAGAAGATCAGACTACAGAACACTTTTCCACTTTGCATCAGTCCATTTTCGATGAGCTCGGGCCCAGAGAAGCCGTGTCTAGTAGAGTTTGCATAGTAGAGTTTTCCGACCTGACGTTTTTTACCTTTCGCAGGGGGGTTTTGGTCCCCATTAACTGAATGGATGGATGGATGGACTGATGGATACCTAGGTAGCTAGTTAGCTCAGAGTAAAATAGTGTGGCTTGTTAGAATAAATGTACATAGTTATCCCGTATTCACTCTTATATTACGACAAAGCATTTATTCAGCAGGGTGGCCTTGCAAGGTTTCACTGAGAAAGCCAGTGAAGAATAATGTTGAAGAGGGGCCAGCCAGCTTGGACTAGATAAGCCATTAAGGAGTGGAGTTGCCAACTGAGGAATGTGGAGCCCCAAGAGTGAATTTATGACTTTTCTGAGTAGTCCATTGTATGTTGTGTTATGACTTCACCAACACTCTCAGACTGAAATCAGATAACAACCTCTGAGGAGTGGAAATGGCTACCTTGAGACGGCGCGCTCGTGAACCGCTTGCACAAATGAGCTCATGAAGTCCTCTAAGCACAGTAGTGCATTGTGTTGTGACCAGATAACCACTTTCTGTGGACTTCATCAATGGTTATGACGTATGTGTGCTTGCCCCTTCCCTTCCCTTTAGAAGTTCATGTATTAGTGTTAAATGAATTGACAAACACAATGATATCATGTTTAAAAGTTTTATTTTGTTATATGCCTGTTAGAACATTTCTGTGGATTCACCTAGCCAGCACCCCCAAATGTGTTTACACAGCTCATGCACTCAGGGTCATCTCGGGGAGAAAGAAGCCAGGATGCTTCTTAACTAATAACAGAAGGGAGACTTAACTTTGGGTAGACAGTTTAGAAATACTGTACAGTCATACCTCGGTTTTCGACCATAATCCATTCCAGAAGGCTGTTCGAAAAACCATTTGTTCGAAATCCGAAGCTATTTTATTAGCCCATGATTAGGGGCTAATACACTATGCAGAAATAACCCAAAAAACAGTCAGATTTACGTGGTTCGATCAGGCCCGCAGGATCATTTAAAATTGAATACAAATGCAGAAAAGACACGGAATGGATATTTTTAATAATTCGTGGAGTATCCGCTAGGGGGCACACTGTTTTGATCAGAGTAGAAGACAACATTGTTTTGAAAATTTCAATTTTAACATTACATATCTTGTCTTTGCGACTTCATTCAGAATAGTTTTGCAACAACCTGGCAGCCATGTTTCACTGGGGAGTAAGAAGTCAAGATCATAAGTAATAATGATGTCATTCATCAAAAGTTGACAAGCTACTGTATACTATGTTTGTAGCTCTAGAGTTATTTTTTTCTTGTTGGTGAAATATAGAGTTGAGTTGTTTGGAAACAATGCAGAGTTCAGCGATAGGTCCTGTGGTGGGGATTGCGAGACGACAAAGACTCTGTGTGCTTAAAGTTTGAGTTCCAGTGGTGGTGGGGGGGGGGGGCAGATAAGGATAACTTCATCTGTTTGGGAGGGTGAGGTAGGTTAGTTTGTTTTATTTTGTCTTGGGTTGTCCTTGAAGTTCTAGACTTCTTGTCTTGTCGTCTTATCTCAGGACAAGCATAGAGAAATAAATGAATTGATGATTTAACTGAACAAAATCTGACCTTGTCGATGCCAATACCAGAGTATGTGGTTGAGCTAAATGTATAATGACTGTGAAAAAATGTTTAATTTCACCAATACTTTGTCTTTCAGCTCCTCCCACATGAACAGTCCTCCCTGTTAGAGTTGATTAAAACAGACAATAAGGTAAAGCCAAGAAAAAACATTTCAGGTTTGATTTCATTGATTTATGTCTTTGAACGTTAAAAGGTCAAACCTGATTTTTATTTTTTTTTGATGACTTTCAGGTTCTGAACAAAGTCATCACAGTATATGCTGCTCTTTGTAGTGAAGTGAAGAATCTCAAGTATGAGGTAAAGCATGTCACCGCACCATTTTAATCTGCATTTAATCTGTGGCTGCCGCAGTATTTCCAGAGACTGGTCGTTGTTTTATTGTGCTTCTATGTAGTGTATAGTACATGCTAAAATTAGAATTATGATCATGGTCATAATCTCTCACAGGCAGAAAACAAGTTCTACAATGGTTTATTGTACTATGGAGAGGGAGGTAATGTGACAGTTCTCTGTTTTTAGATTTTCAGCCATTTCCACTTTAGTATTGCTTATTGTTTCAGTATAGATTACTCAGAGCCATGTATGCCCTTTCAACAGTGTCTGACCTTAGCGTTGTCGAAGGCGAGTCCCAAATTCAGATGGGCCGATTCATCTCATTCTTACAGGTACCAAATGACAGGAATTCAAGTAATAAATCAATAAATAAATATTTGCAGTGCAAAAAAAGACTTCTCATTACCTATCAGGAGCTGTCCTGTTTCGTGTCAAGATGTTATGAAGTGGTGGTCAACATTGTTCATCAGCTGGGGGCCCTCTACAACAGCAATAAGTAAGATCCATAGCCAGAGGCCAAACATTTGAAGAGAAAGAACTTAATAACAGATTAAAATGTTTATCGATGCCTGCCCTCTAATTTTCTATAGCACACGGAAAGTTAACTGTAAAACCAAGCAATTGATTAAGTTCATATTTGAGCAAGAAAATACTTTTTTTTCTCCACTGTGCAGGTCTTTCATAAACCTTGACTATTTTACCAGCAAACAGTTAACAGAGTCGTTTTTTTTTTTATATACTTCAGGGCCGCGACAAGAATTATTGATTCATCAAGTGTCCATTTCCAGGTAAGCCTTCACGTATCAGCTGTGGTATTTATGGATGCACGTTGCGTCATGTTGCTTTTCCCTTTGCAGATAGTGTATGAACATCTTGGTGAATTGTTAGTGGTTCTACTTACGCTTGATGAAATCATGGAAAATCATGGCACGCTCAAAGATCACTGGAAGATGTATAAGAGGTGAGCCGCAGTATGTTAGTCTGCAGAATAAAGCGAGTGTTTCATTCTTAATTCATGTTTTACACATTTGTTGCAATAATTGGATCCTAATATTGTGTCTGCGTCATCTACAGTATTATTTATTATTGTCAAACCTACAAGAATCTGTAATATATGTTCTGCTACTTGCATGCTTTGTTTACAGGTTATTGAAGTCTGTGCACCACAATCCTGGGAAATTTTCAATTGCCGAAGAGAAACTGAAACCATTTGAGAAGCTCTTGCTTAGACTAGAGGGACAGTTGCTAGATGGCATGATATTGCAGGTGACTTACAAGCCCTACCCTTTCATTTTAAATATCAAATAATCATCTCCTCTGGGATCCAAGCAAACATGTAATGCGCCGGGGCCCCTATTTTAGCTTCCAATGTAACAAGCAAGGGCATGATTTAATTAAAATATTTGGCATATTTTCACAATTTAATATCAAATAGACGAGAGGTGCACATACACCTCTCGTCGTTAGGCGTAGAAAAATAAGTAGTGTGCTTCCGGTAACATGAAATTTCAGCATAGGGTCGGTAGGTCGGACAAAGTTTTTTTCTTTTTTCTCCATCTTTTTTTCTCCCTCCCCCCCATCAAAAACGTAAACAAAATAACCATAAAACATAAAACAAGGAGACATTGAAACCAGTGCCGGATGCTCATCTGTCAAAGAGGGGAAGCTCAATTTTGGTCGACATCATAAAATATGTCCATTTATTTATACGCGAATTCTACTCGAGCTCCGTTCCTTTTCAAGAAAATGATCTGTGACCCTGTCATACCAACAGGGCGTCTTTTCCCGGTACTTAATTAGTGTCCTACAACTATAGGAACTACAATAAAACCCACCAGAAATAAAAGATTACTTTGTCGCTAGTTGTTTGTTGACAACAAAGAGTGTTGCTAAAATGATTAGGAGAAGCCTCCAGCTCAACTCTGAATAGAATGCGAGTTGAAAATAATGCTTGCACGGATGCCTACACTAAAAGCTCGGTGATTGGCTCATTTCAATGTCAATCGAACTGGCACGCAGGCTCAGACAGATCATCCAATCTGATGCAGAAAAGCCTGGCGTCCGGTACCCTCCCACTGCCATCCAGTCCCAGAGACGACGAGCTTCCGTGGGCGGGACAAAAAACAGTTTGTATCCAATGACTCGTCTCCGTTCAATGCATTGGGACAACCTACCCTGAACTCACTACCGTTTAAAGCACAGCGAAGCTGCGGGATGAATGAGAAGGGAGTCGCGTCGTAACCAGTAAGAAGAAGCTGATTCGAGGCAAAAGTTGAGCACGTTGTAGCGCATATTTAGTCAATGACATGTACACACAATGAAACTTACATTCATATATTTCATCACTTATTCTTTGACATTTTAGGGGAAGCCGAGCTTCCCTTGCAGTCCGAGAGCAATCGCCACTGATTGAAACCCCCGCTCGCCGCCAAAGGCGGCGAGAGAGTTGGGTACCCAGCGGCTGGGTGTTACAGCCATCTGCGTCCCGTGTCCTAGACGGCCCGCGGTGTTCGTCAAATAGTTCGTTGAATCTTTTCGATACATCAATGGATGCTATTTTCTTAATATTATGGTGCGAGCATGCGACTGCAACACACAAAACGCGGTTTAAACTGTTGTCGGAGATCGTGGCCGCCGCCATGATTCAATGTTGTTGACAGACGACACGACAGGGCAAACGACGCAACGTGAATATCGCGAGAATTTGCACCAATGTAAAAGCGCTCTAAATTCATCTTTCCTTTTATGATTTATAATTTTGTCTGTGGTTTTATTGTTCTTGTTTTGATTGTAAAGCGTCCTTGAGTGTTTTGAAAGGCGCTTATAAATGAAATGTACTATTATTATTTTTATTATTACACAAAAACGTAGAAGGTTTGGAAAAAAAATGCCGACCGTAAAGTTTTTCTTCGAGGTAGAAATTCTCGGTCGGTCGGGTTACTGCAAGCACACTACTTTTTTTTCTACGCCTTATCACTCTGTTCAGCATCACGGGGATGTTGGAACCTATACCAGCTGACTTCAAGCAAGACACACTAGGGCTCTCTCTCTCTCTCTCTCTCTCTCTCTCTCACGATCTTTCGCATTCACACCCATGCCATGATCCTGCGGGACAAGTCTGGGGAGAAACCGCACAAGTCATGCAAACGGCACACAGAAAGAGCCAGAAACGATTCAACCCCAGAATTCACATAGTGTGTTGCTCATGGCATCTGAGCATGATCAATAATTCAGACCTGTCTTGTCATGTACAATGCAACAGGGGTGTGTGGACCAGAGATTCGACGATCTTGGGAAAGGTGTAACCATCACTAAAAACACCACTTTTGCTGAGGAGTTCGCCTTCAATATACGCACCATATTCTCCAATGTGGAATCTAAGATTGGTCAGGTTTAATCCTTGTGATAATTGCTTTTCATACGCTGTTCTAACTTTAATTTGAGTGGTGTATGTCTTTGTGCTTGACAGGGGAACCGTCAGAAATTGATCAGAGAGATAAATATGCTGGAGTCTGTGCTCTTTTTGTGCTTCACTTTTACATCTTTCGAAGTGTAGACAAAAAGCTCTACAAATCACTCCTCGATGTTTGTAAAAAGGTATTGAAATGAGTACTGGTATAATGGTCACTGCTGTTTCCCTTGACACGTGCTGAAAAATGTTCTTGTTATCTTTCCTTCAGGTTCCAGCTGTTACTCTGACTGCTAACATCGTCTGGTTCCCCGACACGTTCCTCCTTAGCAAGGCTCCTGCTGCAGCCAAACTGATAGACAAGAAAAGTGCTCAAGCGATCCGAGCACAACGAGACACCTTCCTTCAGCAAAAAGCCCAGACACTGTCTAAGTAATTTGTTTCTTTTTTGTTTTTTTGTTTTTAAATTTTTTTTTAAGGCCAACGTGAAAATTAGAGCTTTAATAACATCGGGTTGTCTTCAGGGATGTTCAGTCATACTATGTGTTTGTAACGTCATGGATGATGAAGATGGAGTCCATTCTGTGCAAGGAGCAAAAGAGTGACAAGATGGCGGAAGACCTTAACAGCAGGTGTAATGTATTTGTTCAGGTAAGACATTGATGTCCTCCACTCGTCTCATGCCCATTGCATAATCTTTTCTACTATTCAACACATTATCATGTCATGTTTATGTGTCTGAGATGTTCGCTCGGACAGTTGAACAGAGGCTCGACGCAGCAGGCGCAGTTTTCTTTGAAGCCACTCGGTGTTCGCTTCTCCAACTGACACCTGACCTCTGCAGCCTCTGCCGTCTTTTTATTGATCGTGCATGCGAATTACAAATGATTGATCATAAAAACACTCCCTTCTTCATTTACATACCACGCCCCTGGACGGCCCCAATGGGTCGACCCCCAGTGGACCCCTGAAGGCCAAGCCATTCCCCTGGTACAAGGCTGAAAGCACCAACATCCATAAACCAACAGAAACGTAGACATTTTCATGAGTGGCCTTTCCATGAACTGATACATCTGTGACCTGGCTCGTGACCCTTTCCCATGATGGAGTGTTCGAGTACTCCCTATCGTCCGAAGTTAAATCGTCCTTTCCAGGTTGTCAGTTAACAGGCGCCTCAATTCACCTCAAATTGACCCCTGATTCTCTGTGCTCCATTGTGTACAAGCTGTATGAACACACGCGTTCGAGGTCAATCAAGCATGTAACAAAATGAACTTTCAAACATGCTAACATTTTTTGTTGGTCTATTCTCCATCATTATGTCATTGAATAATGTGAATGAGAGCTATTATGCAGAGCTGTGCTTCATTTGAAAAACTGCAGAATTGTATGTAGTATGATACATAGTAGCCTTTTCAAAATCTGGATGACTTTATTGACCTGTACAATTATTATTATTTTCTAATTTGAAAGCTTACCTTGTGTGTTCCCCCCCACATAGGGTGTCCTGTTTGCATACAGCATCAGTACCATTATCAAGACCACCATGAACATGTACATGTCCATGCAGCGGCCCATGACCAAGACGTCTGTCAAAGCGCTGTGTCGACTGGTGGAATTGTTGAAAGTGCGTAAACCTGACCATTAAATTGAGGCTGTCGAGACTTGGCAGACGTACTGATGTTGTGTCATGTCACTGTCTCCCAAGGCAGTGGAGCACACATTTCACAGACGGTCCATGGTCGTAGCAGATTCTGTCTCTCACATCACTCAGCAGCTGCAGTCACAGGCCCTCAACGCCATCTATGTTGCCAAGGTAACACACAATCTACAGTATATGTATTGCATGACATTTCAGCAGTTTTGAAAACTGCCCTGTATCCTTCCTCCAGTCAGTTGTTTGGGTATGTTCGTTACTGCATTGTGGTTGTAGACTACAGTGTTTCTGTGGCTCTCATCAGATAAGTAAGCATAATGTGATCAATAAGAAGGTTTTTGGGTTAAGGAGGTTAAGAAGCTTTTTATTCTTACACGGTTTGTTTATCCCCAGAAAAGAGTGATATCTGACAAGAAGTACAGTGAACAGCGTCTGGATGTGCTCTCCTCCTTGGTGCTCGCCGAAAATGTTCTGAGTGGACCCAGCACAAAAGAGAGACGTCTTGTGGTGTCTTTGGCTCTCTGTGTTGGCACTCAGCTGGTAAGTGTGCACCCTTTGGGTCGGAGTACTCAAAGAAAGACGGTACATTCAATGTAAAGTATGAATTCACCCGAAGGCAGAGATTTGGATCCTTTTGAACATTTGGAGATTTGCTCACTACGTCACTTTTACCACCGTCCACACAGGTGCACATGAAATTAAAGCACACCTTTCAAAATCAAAGCACAGCATTGCATTGTGTCTTATTTTAACTTCATGTGGTCCCTGGACCGGACGTTTCCAAGGTCTGGTTCACACAGAATATTTGAACATTATGCAATACAGAATTAGATGAAGGCACAGTGAATGAAACGCAAAGAGATGACTTTTACAGGGGGAAATAACAAAATAATCCAATACAGACAACCCTGAAAAATATTTTAGTTTGTAGAAAATATTTGCAGTTTATCCTGTTTGTGAACAGATCAGGTAACAGATGCATACTGTCTACAGCTGTCTTGCGAAGAAGAAGTTTGAAATGTCAGATACCCCTTGATACCTAAACATACTCAAGGATCACAAAGTCTGTGAAAACAGTCGGACCTCAATAGATGCAGCCACGTCCGGACCGGTGGTCACATCAAAAAGAAGACTTGTACTTTCTAGCTAGTTTATCTATCATGTGATTTTTACACCCCAGCAGGTGTTGTTCGGCCATGAAATCAATAGAAAGCACCTTCTTTATAAAGCAATCAAACCATGTGATACTCTGTTTGCTACACTTTCACACAATGCACAAAGAACAAAAAACAAAACCTGTCAAACGATATCAAGAGAACTTGTAATCTGAAATGTCATGCAAGTCATACCGCTACGTTATATATATTGTTGTGAATAATACACAATTGGCATTGGCATAATGAATAACAATGTGCCAAATATTTCAAATCAATTCAGAGGGTTACGTAAATAACGTGCATATTTTACATGCCCATAGAAAACCTTCAGAGATGAGGAGTTGCTTCCACTACAGCTTGTGTTGAAGAAGCTGGACCTGATAAGTGAGCTGAGTGAGAGGTGGGGTAAAATGAGGATAACACTGAATAACTTGTATGCGACAGACGTATACATCTGTTTTACTTTACTTCTAAGGGTCAAACTTCAGTGTGACTGCAGCTTCCTTTACTGGCACCGAGCAGTGTTTCCTATCTACTTGGATGATGTTTATGAAAATGCTGTGGATGCAGCACGAATACACGTAAGATCCATGGTCTATTCACACATCACACATATCATGTCAGTTTCATATACGGTGGAACCTTGATTTCACGCACCCGGAGCCAGCGAACTCCGGATTCAACAGACAGAAAATAGTGAGTGTTTTAAGTCAACTTCAAAATGCTTAGCTTTTCTCCCATAGATAGCTCTCCGGTCTTCATGATTGTTTAATAGCAAATTAATTGTTCACAGATGAAACCCCAAGCCAAAAAACAAGCACTATCTGATATTTAAGCAATCAATCTAAAATGCAACACCTCATTAACCAGAAATACCGATCAGTCACATGTTCCAATAATTTACTCCCTTGAAAATTGCATGGATTAAAAAAAAAAAGGTGCTCTGTTCGGAGTTGTTGAACACATCTAGATGTGAATACTGTGAAATAAGATCCAGAATTCTGAATGCCGTCTGATGTTCAACTTTTGATCTGAAGCCCAAATGTTTTCACTGTATCGTTGAAGAATTTCAATGTTGTTTACTGTTTCCATTCAAATATACTGTAGTCCCACCTAAGACTCTTTTTGTAGCATTTGCTGATGATTTGTTTTCTGACTTCTCTTATCAGCCATTTGTATGCACCCACATTTAGATTTTAAAAGCACTCGGAGGTATATCCAAAGCCTTATCAGTGAATAATCCATGTATTTGAATGACTGAGGCTGAATACTGTTCATTCGTTAGAGATTTATTATTTGTACCATGTGATGACCGATATCGCATTTCAGTATGTTCATGCATTTAGTTACCTGTAATTGTGCTCTTTTCTTTTGCCATGATTGGTTCATACAGTACATGTTTAGTGCCCTGAGGGACTGCGTGCCCTCCATGATGCAAACCAAGCACTTGGAGTCCTATGACCAGCTACTGGAAAGCTACGACAAGGAGATCATGGATGTTTTCAATGAGGTGAGTCAAAAGTGGACTGCAGTAGAAAGAGAGTGATGAAGTTAGTTTGCATTGACATAGACAGAACCACAATCACACCCTTTGCTCTTGTGTTTGTGTTGAATTCAAGCACTTGCTGGATACATTGTGTAAAGAGATAGAGAAGGACTTGCGGCTCTCTGTTCACACGCATCTGAAGCTGGATGACAGGAACCCGTTCAAAGTTGGCATGAAGGACCTGGCCCACTTCTTCTACCTCAAACCCATCAGATTCTTCAACCGGTTCATTCATATCAAAGGTGCTGAAAAATTCCAGCTCTTAAGAGCTCTGATCCAATTTACAATCGACAAAGTCTGGTGTTCTCAACTGGTTTTGCCCTGGGACAGATATTTTTGCCGTGGAAGTCGTCATCTGTCTGTTTTCTAGAGTGTGTCTTCATTAGGCTTGTGGATGAGCTGAAACCTAAACCAGTTGACAATTGTGTGAGAGGCGGGCCTTATAGAAGACAAACAAAATGTGTATTGTTTTTTGTTTTTTTTCCCAAAAATAGCCATCCAAAACATGTAACAGTATAAACTGTACAAATACGTTAATTATTTCATGTGCAAAATGGCTCTCAGAGCACATCACTGTTGTACATAATCAATGCAAATGTGCTTCCAGCCTACGTGACCCATTATCTGGATAAAACATTCTACAACCTGACCACTGTGGCTCTTCATGACTGGGCCACCTACAGCGAGATGAGAAACCTTGCTATACAGCGTTACGGACTGAAAATGACAGAAGCACACCTGCCGAGCCAAACCCTGGAGCAGGTCTGTTGGTTTGTAACACGTCATTGTGGCAATGCTCGGCGTCAAGCGTTCATAGAAATGCAGTTGTGAATTAACAAACTGTCAAAAGAGGTAAATGTGCAATCATAAAACACACACCGCTATTTACAAATTGGTTCAAATTCAAACAAAGAACAAACGTGAGGTGGCTGACTTAATTTTATGTCTTTATTCTTTGACATTACCCGGGCAGTGAACGCCGCTAACAAAATTGGAGGTTGGATTAAGTCATCCCACCAATATCCCACCATCTGATGTAGCATCAGTGATAGGACAGCACCTGATGGCCTTGTGGTGTTTTGAGGCTGGAACAAAAGACAGTTAACAATACGTGGCATCATGAGCTTCGGGATTGTAACATTTGGCGGTCACTCATATTAAAACATCAGGAACAAGGAAATCAATGCAATGACTGGAATAAAGAATGAGGCTATGAAGGAATGACGCTGTCACGTCTATCGCGTGAGTGACACAGAGAAGTATTTAATCCCTCACAAACAGTCTAATACAGCATACATCAAGCCAATTATTCTAGACAGAGTTCTGGGTCATCGACTGCTCCTAAGGTTCCAAGGGGAGCGAGGCAGAGTGATCATGGGTGTCCGCGCTCAGGTATGGGCAAATGGCCCTGTGAGGACAATCTTGGTGTTATCAACCGCATCCGTCAGAAGAGGTGTGAATCAGTTTTCCCTGATGCTCCATTAGTCTCCAGTAACTAAATATTTTCCTCTTCTCTGTGCATCTGGACTTGCTGCCACATACAGAAAGTAATTCTGCAGAGGTATTCAGGTGACATAAGACCCTTGCGTAGGAGCACTTCAATGGGCCCAGATAGTCTACTTGAGAGGTTACCCGCTGGTCAAATATTTGTCCACTTCACAATTAAATAAAAATACTCTACCAAATACAATGTCAAATTCATACATATTTTTTACACGCCACATGGAGACAGTCGAATACAACCAGGATGGCTATTCCTAAGCAGTGTCTAATGATTCCTCCTCAATCGGTGTGAAAAATAAACACACACACACATGAACTGGCAGTCATTATTTTCCTCAGGCAACCTGCCCCCCCACACACACACACGCACAAAACACGGACATCTTACTTTGTCTCACATCAAAGTGATAATCTCAGAGAGAGACACGAACAACGTCATGATGAATTTAGAATCAATTGTATAAGTGCAAAGACACTCTTCTAACGCTGATATTTTCAACAAGGGCTTGGATGTGTTGGAGATCATGAGGAACATCCATGTTTTTGTCTCTCGCTACCTGTATAACCTCAACAACCAGGTTAGAATTGTATTTATTTATTTATTTATTTGTTTATGCTCTTAACAGCACTGCCAATGTTCCTGCTGCCGCGTTGTGAAGTATTTATTAAGTAACTGTTATTGTCTCATAGATCTTTATTGAGAAGGCAAGCAACAACAAGCACTTAAACACCATCAATATCCGACACATCGCCAACTCTATCCGTACCCACGGCACTGGCATTATGAACACCACGGTGAGTGAATAGAAACCCTGTGCTTTGAGTTTATCATTGTGAGTACCGGTACTAACTCATTTCTCTCTCCTTCAGGTGAACTTCACCTACCAGTTCCTGCGCAAGAAGTTTTACATCTTCAGTCAGTTCATGTATGACGAACACATCAAATCCAGACTCATCAAGGACATTCGCTTCTTTAGAGAAACTAAGGACGAGTCTGACCAAAAGGTGGGACAAAGAAATGAAAAGAAAAGCAGACATTTCTGAGGATGGAAATATTTTTCTTCAAATTCACCGATGACTTTGTTGTAGTATCCTTTTGAGCGTGCAGAAAAGTTTAACCGTGGCATCAGGAAACTGGGCATCACTCCTGATGGACAGAGTTACCTGGACCAGTTCAGACAGCTCATCAGTCAGATTGGTAAAATGTATACACACACACGCATACATCTTATTTGCATGCTGTGTTGTTGTTGTTTTATTTGTTTTTTTGTTTTATTTTTAAAGCATGACATTTCTGAGGTTGACATTTTTGTTCCGGTGTTCCGGTGTGGTCATGTCTCTGAGTACTCTGGTTTTCGCCCACATTTCGAAAACATGCATGTTCAGTGAATCGAAGAGTCTAAATCACTTGTTCTTAACCTTGGTTTGATCGAACCCAGGGGGTTTGGTGAGTCAGTGCAAAGGGTTCAGTGGCGGTCAGGACGCACGCACTGATTCATGACAACTCGTCAGATCAACAACGTTCGCTTCTCTCCCTATCCTGGCAAGCTGTCCTTTCTGAGGATGGTAGACATAAAAACAAAGAAAAGGAACAGGCTTTGTTGCAAAAGTGATGTTAGAGTGGCACTTGCCTAGGTGAAGCTAAGCATTCATTTCTGTAAGGCAACAGCGAAAATTTTACGGACAGTGCAACTTTTAGAGAATGTAACAAATTTGTTTTGGAACCAAGGAGTAACCAAAACCGAATGTAACATTCAGGGAATGCTATCAGAAGAACATATAAAAATTGTTTGTGGAGAAATAATATTCCTTGAGTTAGGTTTTTTGAATGTAAATGTTTTTGGTGGGGAGAGTGAAATTCATGATTTGTTAGTTTAGTTTTTTTCCCAACAATGTGCCCTGATATAAGAAGTACTTCCTGTTTGTTTGAATGGATGGATGTCTTGATACTCCAGCTTGGATGATTTGTTGTTTCAGATATCGTTGTTGCAATGCTTCCCAGAGCATTTTGGTATAAGTCCGACCCATAAATAACCCCCCCCTAAAAACAGCCGTTGTTTGGCTTGACATTAAATCTGAAAATCATTACAAGGATAGAGATTGTTTCAGGTTTTGAAATGCGTTATATTCTGTATTGATTAAGTAACTAATGTGGACTTGACATTTGTCTTCCAGGTAATGCCATGGGTTATGTGCGTATGATCCGCTCAGGAGGACTCCACTGCTGTAGTAGTGCCATTCGGTAAAATGTGCAACGACAACAAACATTCTAAATGTTAAGAGTGACTTGGATGTGTGGTTGTCTTACCACCAGTTTAATCAAATTAAAAATGATCAATATCAATGCTACATATAAGTCATGGTATATTTGTATTGTGTTGTCTGTGGGTCTTTGAAGGTTTGTCCCAGACTTGGAGGATATTGTCAATTTTGAGGAGCTGGTAAAGGAGGAAGGACTGTCAGAGGAAACTCAGAGAGCTGCAGGGTAACGTATTGGTCCACCATACTGACATTCTGGATTTCATGTGAATTAATATGATTCCGCTCTCGGTGTCCAATATGGGGCACAGATCAAAATAAATGTAAAAGTGAACTTTACTTCATGAACTTTGCTCGTTGCATGCAGCGTGTTGGATTCCGTGTTAGGAGATTTGACAAGCAACTCTGCCGAGGGGACAGAATACTTCAAGATGCTGGTGGAAGTGTTTGCTCCCGAGTTTCGACGTGCAAAGAACATGCACCTGAGGAACTTCTACATGATTGTGCCCCCACTGGTGAGTACCAAGCCATTTTCAGTGACTCATTTCCACTGGTAAACGCCAATGGCCCTGTAGAAGCTCAAACTCAACAGTGTGTGTGACACCACATTTGTGTGATGACAGTTTCAGACGATTGGCCCATTTTACACCAGCAAATCAATTTGTCCTTTAGACTGTGAACTTTGTGGAACACTCAATCAGTTGCAAAGAGAAGCTGAACAAGAAGAACAAGACCGGAGCTGCCTTTACAGATGATGGATTTGCTATGGGTAAGTGACCTACATTGAGGGGTGGGGCAGGAGGGGGGTGGAGAACGACACATGCAACATGCTATAGCACAAAATCTTAAAAACACGCACACTTTCTCATTTTTTGTTCAGGTGTGGCATACATTCTGAAGCTGCTGGACCAATACTTGGAGTTCGACTCCCTGCACTGGTTCCAATCGGTCAGAGATAAGTACAAGAAGGAGATGAATGCTGTGGTGAAGGAGCAGCACCTCCACTCTGCCAGTCAGGATCAAAAGTTGCTGCAAACAATGAACCTGACCCAGAAAAGATTGGATCTCTACCTTCAGGTACAGACTTCATGTAACCTTGCCTCCCTCCCTCAAGTTTTTCTGCTTCTTAAATGGCCACTTTGGTGGGCACGGAGTATTTACATTCTATTTGTTCTCCTCCTGCAGGAGTTTGAGCTACTTCACTTCTCCTTAAGCAGCGCCCGTATTTTCTTCAGAGCGGACAAGACAGCAGCTGAGGAGACTCAAGAAAAGAAGGATAAAGGTTTACTGATGAATTGGAAATGACAAAAACCTCAAGTGCCTGTGAAAAACATCTTCTGGGAAAATGAATCAGTCTTGATGGTTTTATTTGTCATCTTTTTTCCCCTCAACAGAAGACGCCTCGAAAGCTGGAGGATCTTCCGATGGACCCACCCCTGCAGAGCCGGGATCAAAGTGACCCTGTTGTGATTTCAGCCGCAAGCGAGCAAAGGATGAAAGTGAATGTGGAACAATATCAGAGTGCACTGTGAGCAACATTTGGCTTATGTCTCAAGACTGCAAACTTGACAAATTTTCCTGGGAAGAATGGAAAGATTTGGTCGATATGTATGTCAACATTTGTGGGTTTTTATCAAGACTGTGCACTCATTAAGACTTACTGACTTTGCAAAGTGTATTTTCTGTCTATCCATTTCATGTACAACTTAACCTCAGTAGGGTCATGGGTTAGCTGGAGCTTATCCCAGATGACTTTGGATCAGAGGCACGGCACACCCTGCACTATTTGCCGGTCGATATTAGTAATAATAATGTTAAAAGTTCATAGCTTTTTGATTGTGCTCTATTCAATGAGCCCCATTTTTTTCTTCTGCCAAGTAGCTTTGAGAAATAAGTACAACCTGTGTTTTACACAAATCCCTTGTCATCATGATTGTCCATGGCCTTACCTGGTAGCTTTGTCCTTAACACCCCAGTATGCACAGTAGCAAAGTATTGTGTGCCATATTTGCATACAGCTCATTTTTACGGTCCTTTTACCACCTTTTTTAAATATATATGTGCCTTTCTGAACTGTAGATACATCTGATTTATGAATAATAGATTAACATGGAAAACAATACACAGAATCTCTCTTGCAAAATGCAAGACATTTTTTGCAGCACAGGTAATCATTGCATTTTACACATTTCTTGATGTGATACATGTAATATTTGCTCAAATGACATTCCATCAATTTAACATATTTGGGTACCTATCGGTAATTGAAAACTAATAAAACTTGCACTTTGGAATGATTTTGAATCGCAAAAATGCTTATACACCGAGAAAGTGAGTCAGCGTGTGTGCGAATAGTTTTTCCAGTGATTTGGTTGAAGATTGCAGGAGCAGTTTAGAACCATATACAGTACAGGAGACAACGTGATTAGGGGAAGCTTTTGTCTGCTTTAATAGAGATGAAGCGGTTGCCTCAAGAAATACAAGACAGGTCTGCAGTTTTCGCCACAAATTCTCCTATGAAATTCTGTTGTCCGAACAGCTTCAACTCAAACTTTTCTATTTTTGCTTTGTACTGATTTTTTTTTTGTGTGTGAGACAATGTTTTTTTTTGTTTAAGCTGAGAATCATGAAAATTTCTTGCATGACTTTCCAACCTATTTTGATGCCCAAAGTGCTGTGTTCCAGGCTCCAGCAAATATCCTGTTCCTTCCGCATATTTCATCCGTGCTCACCTCAAAAACGAGGTACAAGGCAGGGCAAGATTTGTTCCAAAATAGATGTCATATATATATATACTGTATACACATATTGCAATCATATATACACATTCAAAATTACATATACTAATTCATGTGATGTAAAGAAACAAAATGTACACAATTCTTAGAAAATTGTAACAAAGACAGTAAAAGTGTTTTGTTTGCTCTAAAGCAACTGTTTGTCGGTGTTTACCCTCTAAGGGTAAGGATTATGTCCATATTGGTGGGCACCAAGTAGTCCACACTTCACAAGCTAAAAGTTTGGAGCAAGACATCAGGACAAACACAGAATGAGAGAAAATAGTGGAGGAAGAAAAAGAATAAAGGGTGAGAAACTGCAAATACCTGAATCAAGGGGGAAAAATAGAAGCAAAACAAATGCAAGGGAGTGTTGGCATAATAAAAAGCACAAACAAATGTTGTGTTCTTTTATTACTAAATATAGTGCAACAATAAACATTGCATTTCTTTCACCCTTTCACTTGAGTTTGAGGATTTTATTTTGCCTTCCCCCTCACTTTTTCTGGTGTTACAAATGAGGGTCAGTCCTTCTTCCTGGGAGAATTCAGGCTTCAGACTCAGACGTAAACATAACACAGACCCTGCTCAAAACAAGACTGAAAAAAAAAACAATCGGGGTAACAAATAGAATAAAAACAAAAAATGTTGGTGTTCTGGGCAACATGAAATTTTGGAACAGGAGGGTAGTTCTGATGTCAGACATGCCTCCCCTGCAGTCAAACAGACAAATCCTCAAGGAATAAAAACCAGGCTGTGAGAACCACAGCGCCCTCCCTGGACAACAGCATTATGTGCAGGAACAATGTAGCCTTGTGGACAGGTCGGCCTTAGAAGGCCTGCTGGGCTGGGTTGTAGTTGAATGTTGTTGGCACGTGAGGCCTCTCTTCCAGCTTGTCATACTCCAGATGGAATTCCTTAGATTTCCAGACAATAGCGGACACCAAAATTGAGCATTGTTGCTATTTTGTGAGACCGATTAGTACTGTGCAGCAGAGGATTTACCTTGGCCACTTTTCTCCAGTTAAGACAATCAAAAAAGTAGTAGGTGCCCCTCTCGTAGGCATTGGTCTTCACTGTCGGCTCCATGCCAGGTGCTCGTGTGATCCAAAGTCGCTCCTCTTTGTGGTACCGCCAGTCCCGGTTAAAGCTAGGCAGATGAGTTAAAAAAAGAGAATGATGTAAAAACCCTGGTCAGCAGAAGAAGGTTGAATCATTCATCGTTAACTACTCACAGTTCTACTGCTGCCAGAAGTTGTAGCAAGTCCCCACCATTCATGTAGTACAAGTAGAACAACAAGTCTTCACCATATCGAGACAGTTTAATGGCAGCCAGCTGGAGGCAAGGCAGCAGGGGCACAACAAATGAGAACAGGACCAAAATGTACAGCTTGAACACATCTTGAAGACTGCAGCCATATACAGTGAAACCTCTCAAGTCGAAAAATTTGGAATTTGAAATACATTTCTGATCAAATATTCCTCTTTAAATGCATAAATCTCATGTCCAATCCAATTCAATGTGTGCAAGAACTTCGCAAATCTCGTGGGACTTGAGTTGCGTGAGCGTCACGTGTGTTGTACTTGTTCTGCGTACAATTGTGTAAAAATAAAGGGGAGAAAAAATGGAGGCCTACTGGCATCTCAAAACAGATGGCAATCAATCTTAGAGGTTCCACTGTACTTTATTTACCTTGTCCCTTATGTGGATATTGGTTAAGTACTCCGATGGAACATGGAAGTCTAACAAAACAGCATAGGGTCAAATAAGCATGATAAGAGAAGCCACTTGTATCCAGGTTGCTGTCTTACCAATATCTTGAGGTCGACAGGGTGCTGAGGCCCAGGGTGATGCAAACTTGGGGTAAAGGTTTCTGTCAAGAGAGGAAGCAGGGTCAGTCATATTTTTCGGATACGGTCCATTTTAAAAGTACTGTTCACAGAAGCGGTTGCAATCGTACTCTGGTGAATTCAAATTGAGACCCAGTGTTGTGAGGTCGCTTCCGAGTGCCAGATGGACCATCCCAGGATCCGTTTCTGCTGCCCGGATGAACGTCAAAAGGCCAATCATACCAAATTGGTCCGTCACCATGCCTGAGGGAATGTTCGTCACCCGGCCTGCGGTCACAAAACAGGACAAGGGTTTAGAGCAAACTGTTACTGCCAATGTTTATTATCTTCCCGGCAACTACGGATGGGTACCAAAGACAGTACTTTTTGGGGTAGGCACCAGTTGGGGTTGGTAGTACCAAACACTGATTCACATAAAATCAAACGGTAACAGGTTTTGGTTTCTGAAGCCCTTTTTTCCAAGTTGTGACTGTGAGGAAGTGATCAGGATTTCACACACGCGAAAAATACACGTCCAGGTTTGGAAGCGAGCGAAACTCAAGCAAATTGAGCAATTATTAAGCCCCACGCTTCCTAGCATACTTTGGTTGAGCGTGGTGAGGGGTAGACGTTTTGGTGCTGGTGCTGGGTGGTAACTGACAATGTGCCCATGTCACCAAAATTGGTGCGCGGCTGAAAGGGAGGACGCCACTCTCTTTCAGCCATCCGCCCCAGGAGCCTGGCCGTATCGCCTGGTGCCGGCATTAAGTTATCTGTCTTCCCCCACCAAAGCAGATCATGTGAGGAGGTGCGCGGCTTCCCCATTGTTACAATATACAGTATAGGAATTGGGTTTTAGAACAATACTTAACTATATTTATCAGTGAAATAGCAAAAGCGTGTGACCAAAATGTAGCCATCATTACATACATTGTCGGGTACATTCAAATGATTAATTTGATCCAAATAGAGTTTGTTCTGGTTCACTTCCTCTTCCAACTGTTTTTATTTTTTAACAATGTTTCGATCCAAGCTGGATTTGATCTGATCGCGTGACTTACAGCAGGCCTTGCGTTCTTAAAAAAAAATATCGTAAATAATTTATTGTAAAATGTTATACCTTTATTAGTACTCCATCCTCTTTGGCTCATTTTAAAAAATAAACGATGTTTTGTCATTTGTAAAAGTTTACATTTTGAAAAACGCATTTTAATTTGAAAACTTTTTTCGATTTTACTGTTGAATAAATTGACATTTATTACCACAAATACCCACACAAAAGTTGAGTACCGGTATTGAATCCCAGGTTCCGGGAATCAGAACTGAACCGATTTCAATGTGAAAGGGACCCATCCCTTCAGGCAACATAATTTCTAACCTTTTACACAGCGAGCTTGTCTACCTTAAATGTATCTCTCCATAGAACTGTCAATACAACGAAAGCGCTCACCATCGGGCAACACCTGGATCCCTTTCTTCTGGTTGTTGTTCTGCGCCGAGGCCGTCTTGTCCCCGGGGAACTTGGGCCCGTCTGTATTGGATGTGCTCTTGCTTGTTGAATTCAAGTTCTAAACAAATCACAAGCACAGAAAAAAATGGAATAAGTTCACAAAGGTTTGCCTCGTATCATGAGGTGTGGTGCACTTACGGTTTTATTTTCATCGCTGGTCAACGACGGATCCTTGTAATTTGGGCCAGGCAACGCAGGGAAGTCCTCATTATGGATTGAGAAATCCTGTGTCTGTTCAGTTGATGGTTTTGTCACCATGCCAACTTGTTAGATAGAAACGCAACAAACAAAATTAAACAAAAAGGCCATTGTCATAAAACCAGCATAATTTGATAATCATGTTTTTCAACACTTCAAAATGACACAGATTGTCCATGTGCTTATTATTTAGTGTTTGAAAGAGACATTTTCTGCAGTCTACAGGACTACCATAGGGAGCTCTTCCAGCCAGCGGGTTAAGCACCGGTGTTGGATTGCCGGTCCCTTCTCTCCTACTCCTGTCCGCTAATGCAGGGAAATCTGACAGATCAAGTCCTGCAAGGTTTTCACTCCCATCTGCAGCAAGTGGAAAGACATGTTATACACTCAATTCACTAATAAGTGGTCACATTTTGTGCAGGAAAAAAAAGTCTTGATAGTGCTAATTTAGAGCATGTGAGGACATTTTGGCCACAAAAGCTTGGTTGCGGTTCATTCCAATTCCGGACATGCTGCATAGATGTATGTGTTTGATACACCACTGCAATTAACATATTCACTCATACAGTAGAGTTGAAAACTGAAAGCATGCATCCACAAATTTTGCCAATTATCATTTTTCCCCAAAATAGGTGCACCTAAATGAATGAGAATATCACACAAAAGTTCATTCATTTCAGTCTCTCAATTCAACTAGTGAAACTCATGCGGTACATTTTACATATTACAGATTCATAAACCTCAGAATTGCTTCCTAAAATCTACATTAAAAATAATTAGGAATTTATCTTGTGTAATATTCTTTTTTTCTTCTTCAAAATGTTTTTAAAAATTAAATCACCAAACATTTCACCCTGTGTGCAGTGAATCTAGACAATATGAGTTCTTTGAAAAAAAAATTGAACTCCTAAAATGAAAATAAGTTTTCCATGACTACTAGTTCATTGAGATGTACCTAAGGTGTTGGAAGGTGGGGGGAAAAAAATCAACTTCAAAATGACGCTTGGGTTTAACATGCTGACCTGTGCCATTGAAAATATTGCTTGATAATGAGTTGTTCATCCCAAAAGCTTGGTTGCGGTTCATTCCAAATCCGGACATGCTGCATTGATGTGGAAAACAATGCAAATTACAGATTAGACATAGTTAAAAAATGATTTATAATGCACCAGTAAATGTGGCAGAGAGGACTGTCAAGTGGAAAAGAGATGTAATATACACAAGACTAAGCAAGAGCAGGTGCGTCCATCAAATTAAAGCCTCATACCTGTTTACAGTGAAGGCCTGGCGTGCTGGTTGCTGTTTGGGCATACAGATGATACTTGGAGAGCTGCGATTGGGGCTGCCCAGGCCTGAGCTGCTCATACTATTGGTCCTGCCGCTCATGCCGAGGCCTTGCCCGACCTGAGAGTGGTTCAGCATGTTCCTCGTGTTCATCGGTAAAGACCCTCTGTTGAAAGAAGCAAGGAAACCTTTATTATTCTATATAATTTTTTTTTATCACATCATGTCAGTGTTTAATTTCAGGTGAACTGAAGTGTCATGAGGAAGGCACCTGCTCGGCGATGGAGGAGTATGGAGGGACATAGTGGGGACACCTGTTGTGGGGGTAATGTGACTTTGTAGCTGGGTGCTTTGTGTTAAATTTCGATTTAACTGAGGCGTACTGTTCCCCATGCCTCGTACCGAAAAGCCGAGTGCACCTGCAGATGAAAAATAATAAGAGCAAATATAAAATACAGCCAAGCAATCCGATTAAGAGTCTATGCATCCAAAGTGTTTACAAAAATAACACTGTTGATACCTGTCTGATGATCATGTTTGTGTTAAAATACACTTACAAGTCCTACACAATATATATTTTTAAAAATTTCACAATCTTAGATAATCCTTAGTTTGTCACTGTTTCCACTCACTTTGTGGACCATACAAACTTGCACCAAGCTGTGACAACTGCCCCGAGGTTGAGGACGGCGAAGGTGACGACAGCATCTGGGGAGAAACATTCTGTGAGGACAAAAGACCTTTGATAGATAGAGGTGACCACATTAGGACTAAAGAGAGCTCACGTCTTTGTCCGACCGATGTGGGAACATCGACGGCTGGTTGTAGTACATGCTTTCATCAGTAAAGTCGTTGTCCACTACCTCAACGAACTCTGCAAATTTCTTTCTCGAACCAAACATGCCTTTTGTCACCTGCAGAGAGAGTAAAGACGATGTAAATCCATTTGAAGGTAAGGGTCACTGGACAAAAGAGCAACAACAATCGCCTCAACAGAACCTTTGACTCATCAGACCTAAAAACACTGTGGCCAGTTTTGGAGCACAGGTATAAAATTTGAATGTGAATTCAATGAGGATTGTGTAGACTCATCCTGGGGATAATTGGTGCAATAGTCAACTGTTTATATACAGTGTAAATAATTGTCTATGTCGACACTTTTTGTTAACACATTTTCAGCTATTTTAGTTTAAATCTCGGTTGTATTTAAGGCGTGCGCAGTGCTTTGTTATGTATGTGAGCCACGCGACCTATTAAGTGTGTCTCTCTTTCGATCTAGACGTCAAAAGGCACTTTTGCACTGCTCTTTTTAAACACAGTAATAGATATTGAGCCAAGCGCTCTCCTGGAGTGAACAGTTCAGATATTAGCGACACATTTCCCACGATGCACCGATTAAAACTATTGTTACGATATTATGAGTAAAAAATGGAGATTAAAGGGGTTGTGTTAAGTTAATGTTAAGTGACTTAACTTAAAATATATTTTGTAACATTTTCAGTTCTTGGATAGGATGCTAAGATGCTAGTTAGCTAAGGACCTGACTAACTAGCCTGTGTAGGCAGGTAGCCTGTAAGCAGGCTCCGTGCTTGTATTTAGCGTTAGCTTAGCTCGCTAATGCGGCTACGCAAAGCAACAATTAAGCTAATAACAACATATATCCGTGCGTCTTTTACGCGTATTTCGAAAACACGCAGTTTCGGCTTCCTAAAGGTAGTAAAAGGACGCTGGATTGCATATACCTGGAGACAGATGCCCCTTTTCTCGGCTCAATTTACGCTCCGTTTGCCAGGCAGCAACAGTGACAATCAGATGAAGCTAATAGCTAAAGGAACCGTTTCGCCGTGAAAAGGCACAGGAAAACAACGGGGCTAATTTCACTCATTCATTTCAACGAGCTGAGCTGCGCGTCCTGTTGGAAAGGCGATATACAATTAAAAATAGCCTCACCGCATCAATTTCACTTGACTTCGTTAAATTCCAAGATGGCTGTGTTCTCAATCGAAAGAGGAACAGCCTTTACCCTTTGACCTTACAACCTGCAGACCACTTCCGTACACAAGCCTGAACGGGTATGTAGTTCACATGGGATGATGCTCACCACAAAGCAAACGTACTAAACATTTACTTTGGGCAATGAGAATTCTCTCACACCCCCATTATCATTTGATGGGTTGGCAGTGTAAACACCGTAGCTCCCCTCCATATGCTTTCTGCTCCATTTTCTTCAGGTTTCACTTCTGAAAATACATTAAACTACAAAATAATAATTTTCAGACTCTTTGTAATTCAACATATTACAAAAGCAACCGTTTGTGAAAATGATTACAAAATAAGGAGCCGTGCCAGCACTGCGGTCAAGTGCTTGGCACGCTCACCTCACAGTTCTGAGGTTTCGTGTTTGATTCTCAACAGTGGCTTTCATGTGTGGCGTTTGCGTGTTCTCCCTATGTTTGCCTGTTTTCTTCCTGGCTACTGCAGCTGCTACATCCTACATTCGCAAAGCAAACATGTTAGGTTTGCCGAAGCCTTTCAATTGTCTGGTGTAAGGTGTGAATGGTTGTCTGGCCTTTTGTGCCTTGCAACTGTGTACAAGGCCCAAAGTTATCTGGGATGGGCTCCAGCTCATCTGTGAACTCAATGAACACACACAGTCTCGACAGTGGATGGATGAGGATTTTTTTTGTTTGTTTGTTTGTTTGTTTGGTTGCTTGGTTTTTAATTTGCTCGTCCACTCCTCCCGTTATCTCTCTCAGTTTCCATCAACATCTTGTGCCATGCACAAATGGACAGACGTGACGGTGGATGTCTTCCATACATACTCATTTGACTTTGCCTAGTCTGCTCAACGCATTATATTTTAACAAACCACAATATACATTGTGCCTGTGGGAGTACCCATTTTAAATATTTAACAGAACCTATTACAATTACATCAACAAGGTACCTGAAAGACACAAGCAATTCACAAAATGGTACAGAAAATGGTGGTTGGATGTACCTACACCATCATTAAGCAGGAGTAGAACCCATAGTGCCTGAAGGAAAACAAGTGCATAAACCACAACACCACCAGCGGCTCCCATTAGAAACATTGTAGTTTTAAATGGTTCCAGAGGGAATTGTTATTTCTGCCTTCCAAGTGCTCCATCACATTGGTGGCCCACCGGAGAAGATACAGTAGATACAGTTACTTTCCTTGACAGGCCATAAATTGAGGTACACTGTCCTACACAATTCATTGACATTGAATACAGTGTACTGAAATAACCAGAAGGAAAAATGTGGCTTTGCAAATAAAAACATTCTGCATGTTAATAACAATTTGTTGTTATTTCGTTATCAAAGGCAAGCTTGAAGACAGTGACTCTTATTAGACAGTCCGTATGGTACATCAAGTAATCTGACACCTCTAAGGTAATCAACAAAACACATTGTCAAAATTGTCCCAACACACTGTAATACTTCTGGTTATTGACTGTGGAAATAATGGCATTACTGACACCTCATTGACTGGAAAGTTTCAGTAGAAAATAACTGCATTTTCAACAATGACAGATATTCCACATGTGCTAGTTTCATGTCGGCTCCATAAGAGGATGAAGAGGGAAGAGGACGTGCTTTAAAAAAAAATCTGCCACTGAACACAGACCAGTGCCTCTTCTGATAAGGAACATGACATTCCATCCAGTTGGATCCAGTTAAAAAAACATCTCTGGTAAAGGTATGCAAGATAATGAATGCCAGCGCAACACTTCTGCAATTGCTACAAAGCTTTCTGAGACAAATTCAAATAGAAAGTAAGTAAACGCGTGTGAATCTCAAATCTTGAAGCTACTATTGATGTGGAATACAGATCTGTACCAGCGAACACCTCAACACCTCACACCACTGGACCTCAATATTCAAGGAACATGAAACATTCTCACTCAATGCTATTGATTGAACACTGTTCCTATTGTGACATGGTTTTATGCTGTTTGTTATCATCTTTATGTGCTTCTGTCATTATTGCAAAAACAAAAACAAGTAAATTCTTTCAAGTCAGAGGAAACTATCCAAACAAAGTCCTTGTCACTCCATCTTCTTTTTCCAGATGATGAATTATGTTCAGCTTTTTCTAAACAGTATATCTTGTGACTTTAGCTGAAGAGACTTCTCATGCATATCCATGGCATGCTCTGCCCCTCCCTGTATTTCCCTTTGTCCCACCTCTGCCATCTCAGGGCAGAAGAGGGGGGAGTCATTTGGCACAAATGGGGAGGAGAGAGAAGGGAGCTGTCATTGGTTACCTTGAAAGTCAGGGCAAAGCTCAGAGGCACTGAGTTAAGCACTGGGGAACATTCACTCAGGGAATCCAATGTCTTTTCAGCTGATTATACTGGATAAACACGTCGCTAACTTTTGGCGATGAAGGTAGTCATGGATCAGATTTGTTGGACAGTAGGTACTTTTATCTTATGGGTACTATTTCTGTGAGCAGTGCTCGCTGCTATTGTATATTACTCTTCTGCGTACAGTATTCTTTTATCACATGAAATGTTGTAATTAGCATCATAACCATCTGATTGTTGTTTACAGCGCTCCAAAATATTAAATAGGTCATTTCTAATTTAACAACTGTTGTTTTCTATGTATTTTCATGCACTCTGATGCTGCAGTGGAGGAGTTTAAGTGGATTCAGATGAAAAACATTTAACGATGGCAACTGCTTACCTGAAATTCCTGTGACGGACCAGCAAGCAGGAAAAATGGGAAATGCCATGCGAGGTGTCATCGCCTTCATTCCATCGGAACGGTGTCAACGCTTCCTAGTGGGGGACCTGAAGGAGATGCCACTTGATCGGACTCTGGACTTGAGTAGCCATCAGTTGCGCCAGTTACCTGTTGCTGTTTGTGTGTTTGATGAGCTGGTGAAACTCTACCTGAGTGACAATAACCTCAGCAGTTTGCCCGATGAACTCCACCACCTGAGGAAACTTCAACTCTTGGCTCTTGACTTTAACTGCTTTGAAGAGCTGCCCGCAGCTGTCTGCAGACTACCTCAGCTTAGCATCCTTTACTTGGGTAACAACAAACTCTTCCACCTCCCCAAGGAACTCCAGGAACTCAAGGAACTAAACACCCTGTGGCTGGAGACAAATTGCTTTACAGTCTTCCCAAATGTGGTTTGTGAGCTTTCCAATCTCAAGACCCTGCACCTTGGCTATAACCAAATACACTGCTTACCTGATGAACTTACCAGGCTGGAAGAGCTGAGAAGTATCTGGCTGGCTGGGAACGAGATAACTGAGTTCCCTCCAGTGTTGTTGGAAATGCACTTCCTCGCTGTCGTTGATGTGGATCGAAACAAAATCCACCGCTTCCCCAATCTCTCACACTTGCAGGGGCTAAAACTTATCATCTATGACCACAATCCCTGTGTTAATGCCCCAATGGTGGCTGAAGGCGTCAGAAGGGTCGGGCGTTGGGCGGACTGCTCAGATGATGAGCAGGAAGATGAAGGTTCCAAAGCCAAGGTCACAGAAATGGAGGCAGAGGACATCGACATTTAAGGTCAAGCGACAAAGTGACATTCAGCTGTGGCGAGGCCTGGAAGGGCAGTACGTCACTCAAGTGGATCACTTAAAGCTCAGGGGTGTGCGGCGCCTTCATACCATTGATAGTTGAGCCATGCATGTTGGTTGCAAAGGAAAAAGTGTTCAGAATAAATGATTGTAGCTTATCACAGGCCGAGGAACCATATTTAGTAACCACTGTACATAATTTCAAATGAGTACACCTCAAAATTGCCATCAGTGTATCAGTAAAGAAAGGTCATGCAACTGTAAAAGAGAGAATTTAATATATTAAAAGTAAACTGTATTACACTGTTATGTACCTACAGTATATATTGATGATTAGTCATACAAATCTTGAAGGACAGTTCACTGAAATAAATGTCAGCCTTGAAATTATATTAGGGGTATAATTGATCAAATGTATTTATTGAAGATGACATAATCATGGATTTATTTGGTATTATTTTATTTGGATATGTATATTATACAGTACGGTAGTATATTTTGATGGGGGCGGGGGGGTTGTATAGTAGTATTTCCAATGAAGGTCCAAGATAAAGTTCAGTGACTAATTGATTAGACAGTTTGACCGAAGGTTTACAGGTTATCCAGGTGTCACCAGAGTGTGTGATAACAAATAACAGTCGAAGAAATACAACAAAACCATGTGTACACAGTCAACAGTTATACATTGGTTTAGCACTGGGACAAAAACGTAGACATCTAAGTCATGGTTGCATAGACGTCACCGCACTGAGGCTAAATGCGGAGAGGTTATAATTCAAATGATGGATGGCGAATTCAGTCAATTAGTGCACTCCATATCTGGAACAATGCATAATTCATCTGATAGATTGAGGATGTCGCTTTGAGTGAAGCCTGCTAACGGGCTTTATTGTCACCGCATTACTACCCTATTGTAAGTGGTTTGCAATCACATCATCAAATGTTCTGTAAACAACACATTTTCATTCCAGTTATGTGGAAAAAGGGAATGAAATGTTCCCTACATGTATTCAACCATTTGATTTTCTCCCGCACAACAATCGAACAGGGAATTAGTTGGATTGGATTGGATAAATTTTATTGTCAAATGTACTGTATGTGTAACATACAGCACAGATGAAATTTCTTCCCTCTCAACATGAAACAAGAGGAGCCGCTGCATCATTTCATTGTTCATCATTTCATTGAATGTACTCTTTTTTTTTTTGCATTTTTATTCAATGACCGTGCACAAGAAATGTCTTTTCATTCACGTTATAAGAAGAGAGTAGAACAAAGTCTGTCAATATCTTACCATAACATAAAACCTGCGCTTAAGCACATAGCGGGTGACCCTTTTACCTTCAATACCAATCAATGAGCTGAGAAACACTTGAGCTCAAAACATCTCTTTATGCTGGATACAGATGGGTTACATTAAGAGACACCAAAATACATACATTGCGTAAAACATCCACCTAAAACATACTTTTTTTTCTGTGAAACAATAAATACTGTTTTCAGCCATTACATTGTGTCTGCACATTGTAAATCTGACACGAGCACTGATGTGAAGAAGCCCAGTTTTCTAGTAATGAACTAGATTCTTTGACAAACGTCCCGCGGTGGTTATATGAGCCATTGCACTCAGACAAAATGTCTCTTTGTGCAATAGAAGAATTATTCACGCAACAGATCCATGAAGCCACTTAGAAACTGCTAGAAACAAATGTACTATTTTTCTATGGTAATTGCTTGTAAAGACATTTGTGGAAAAAAGTCATATGTCTTGGAGACGTTCCACATTTGTAATATGACTTTTTCTTAAGTGCATGTGTTAGCTTTAATAAAATTTAAAAAAATCAAACAAGTGGTGTAACATTTTTACAGATATTTGTTGTAGAGTGTAGACAGGTTGTTGGAGTAAAGCATTTTTTTTTTGTTAAAACAATATGCATACTATGCTCTGACTGATCTACATATACTTGACCTCTAATAGTGGGTGTTTGCCTGTATTAAGATCTGCAACTATATTCAGTGGAATGATTTCAGTACTGTATACTGTATGCACTCTATGTACTCTTAATTTCAAGATGGCCCTTCGTCTAAGGGCTTTTTGATGTACCAGATCTCTGTCGGAGTGTTGTCTCACTCTGGTCCATCGCCTCAGGCAATACAGAGTCAGGAGACACATCTTTTTCGGAATTAGGAACACCGGGTTCAGTGGCATTTACATCCACAATGGACGCTTTTGATGACTCCTCAACCACCCTGTCATCAGCCTGGTCGTCAGATGCATCATTCAAAGATCCGATCAGTCTTGGGGAATTCAGCTCCTTCTGGGAATTTTCTTTCTCCATGCGCTTCTTCACCTCCTCTCTTCTCTGCTGCATGCGGGTACTGTCCCCCATCATGACTTTGACGCGTACCTGATCTGGGGGCCAGAGCCCACCCCATACAAATTGCAGGTAGCTAAAAACCACAATCACGCCAAGGAAGGCAAAGTTGGTGGCCACCCCGATCACCGCAGATGTCAGGGGGAAGTTATACAGAACATAACGAACACCGGTGAAGTATGCATGGATGCGGAGCTGGGATGAGTAGATCTGCACACGCTTAGATTGGATCTCGATGACTGTACCGACAGTTGGTTGATAACTGTTGGTCTTGTACGCAGAGAAGAGCTCGACTTCTATTAGCTGCTTCTGTTCAGCCATCCCAGTCAAGAGTAGAGGAGAAAAGAAGAAAGTGCTGAGTGTCTGCAAAAGGTTGGAGCGGTAATGTAGCATTGTTGAACGTCGAACAGATGACACCATCGTCCCATCTTTGGTGTAGCATGACATCTTGACCATAAACATGCCCAGATGTTCATTCACAGGAGACTCTGGCAGCTCCAACTCCAAAGATATTCGATACGGTTGGCCATAAGCCATCACCTGGTCCCTGTTGTTCTTCAAAAGGGAGATGTTGGCCGTTGGGAATGAGCAAAGTTCTGATTCCGACGCATCACAGTCAGAGCTGTAGTAGAAGTGCACGGGTGCGGAGAAGCTCACGGTCGGCATGTAGGAATAATAGAAACTGCCATACAGGAAAATGGACACCCAGAGCAGCAGACCCAGAACACAGAAAAGTACAGCAGCTTGGAATAAAGTCCTCCGGGCCTTCAGAAGAGTCACGGCTGCCACATCGTTTAGCCAGTGCAGAACCGGTCCCATCGCACCCCCCATCGTGCTTGATCCAGTCCCCGTAGCGCTTCCTCCGGTTCTGAATCTGGCAGCACCTCCTCTCTGCGGCTCTGATGGCCACTGCCCCGATGGCGGCCCTTGAAATTCATACATTAATGGGCGGCTCCACTGCGACAACTGTGAAATTGCCAATTTTCACTAGAACATATCAAGACGGTTCCTGCAATCGTTGCGACACCGACTTCCAATGTGCGCCGCAAAACATGTAGTCCTACAAAAAGCAAGCGGTAATGGGATTCCAATGATTAAGCCGAAACAATTCCACCACCTAGCTCGGTAAGCTTGTTATTAAGTCAGCTAGTGTGCGTCTTCGATTCTGGTACACTACGGACATTTCCTTGTGGTACACAGACAAGCGACCCAGGACCCGGATGTGTTCGGAATACCACTTCCTTTCTTTGTGCCGCTAGCTGCAACCTGACGACTTCGGAAAAGAGAGTCTCGCAGCTTCGCAGGCCAAATAATCCGCGATGAAGAAAAAGCCTCGCGCTACGGGAGGAGCCGTTGGTCGTAGAACAATTCTACAACTGTCTCCTTCTGGGCTCCGTGGTGGGAATGCCGGGGAGAGGGAAGAGGGGCTGTCAGGATCCGATGGTATTCCTCAACATGCTTGCTAATGCTCGCTAATTGCTATCGGCGGGCTTGCTAAATGCTATGTGGATCAGAGTCTCACTTGTATACATATTAAACGTCTGTTGTATGTTGTGTTATATAGTCAATGTTTGGTTTTAAGTTACCGACACAAGTGCCATAGCCACTAATCGGCATGAAATGTAACGGCTAAACTTTGAGTTTAGCAATGAATTTGCTTGTGTATCGTAATGAACCAATTTTCGTTTGAGCTAAAACATGGTGGCTCGCTAAAGTGGGCCACGAGTTCATTTCTTCTCTTCTGGCTTTGATTATCTTTTTTCTGACGTTTGTAGCAGAAGAGCAAGAAGGAGAAGGACGATTTGTGAGAGACAGACTGAACACGAAGCCTCCCGCAGTGAAAGCCACCGGTACGTTATTTTGTTACCGTGTACTATAGGCCAGGGTTCCCCAATCTTTTTGAAACAGAGCTGCTACTTGTGTTTTGGTCAATGAAGAGGGATACCACAGGTTTGAAATAACACATTTGCTCAAATTACTTTTGATTATGGCATTATTAACATTTAATGCCATTTTAAGTCTACGCAGTGACACGAAAGAGAGTGGAGGAATAGGAATGTGTAGCGCTTTATTTTTTGACAAACCTCTGCAAGTTTACAAATGATGATGTCTACAACGTTCTTTTTTTTTTTAAATTACAATGTCACATCACTCAGCATTTTTTTACACAAGGTCTGCGGGCTACTCATATATCATTGTTTGCTGGGCATGCCTGGAGTCATGTTGCCTAACCCCTGATATTCACCTTATTTCTACTTCCCATGAGTCTTTCCTTGAATTAGTTGCACGACCTCCGGTTTAGCAAAACTAGCATTTTGTTCACATGGAAACTCTTTGTGCAAGTCCACTTACTATGACATTTACAGACTTCAACAATGTGAGAATGCTACTTGTTGCAACTTATAAAAGAAAATATTTCAATGTCTCAAGTCAACCTTATTGTCAAATGTGCTCTATGTGCAACATACAGCACAGATGAAATTTCTTTCCTCTCAACCACAGGAGATTCTCTCCTCCTCGTCCGAGGTGCCAGTTCAGAACATTGCTTTTGTAGCCACAGATTGAACTTCTTCTGCTTGTTAGTCCAACCGCAAACAGTGCAACAAGTTCCCAAGCCTTACAAGGCATTTTTCAATGAAATGGGGCTTATAATCATTTATAAAAAAGGGGGCTTGGGGCTTAATGTTAAAATAAATTGCTCTGTGGAACAAAACAATAAGAAATACAAAAATTCTTAAAGGAATTGTCTTACATGAAGTCGCCCATGTTGTCATTTCTCCATGAGAGCCCTCATGAGGAAGGTGGATAGACTATACTCAAGCAAAATAATTTGACTGAACATTTTGTCTATATCCACTTGTAGAGGGGCTGTCCTTGCTTGGAGCTTATGAAGATAGTGACGAAGAGGATGCCGCAGTCTCTCGATCAACTACAGCTTCTCAGCACAATCATTCTGCTGATATTGACAGTACATTAGCAAATTTCATGGCTGTAAGTATAAATTTGTATTTGTAGTTGGGTTGGTCCATTAAAGTTAAATCTCACATTTATTACAAAAGTATCATTTCCGATTCAAATATTGGGAGTTGGGAGCTTTGGATGGTAATGCCAAAGAAAGACATTAAATGAGGTAAAAAGGCACAAATGACAGTATGCGCCAAGTCAATTTAAGGGCCTGCTAATGTTCCTATACGTCCATCGATATCACAGCAGGAGGAGTTGAACTTAACCAATAAATGAACACAACACATTAAATTGCAATGCCACTCACCTCTCTTGGATGCACACTGGAAACGGCAAGAAAACCCTCTTCAAACACCATAAACTCCTCCCCCCTCTCTCTCTCTCTCTCTCTCTCTCTCTCTCTCTCTCTCTCTCTCTCTCTCTCTCTCTCTCTCTCTCTCTCTCTCTCTCTCTCACACACACAGATACAAGTTTGTGAAAAGGAAATCACTGCCTACCTTAGTAGACACGTGACGCAGAGGCATGATACAGCCTGTTGTAGCGTGTTATCATCATAACATCACGATTGTAGCTCACGTATGCCGTTTTAGAATGCTTCTCCTGCTGCTCCAGGTTCCTATTCTTTGCCAGTGCCATCAGTGAAGTGCAGATGAAACAAATTTTGAATGAGAATTAAAAAAAGATGTGTCGCAACAGAGATCGCAAGCTGCAATTGCAGACTTCTAGTGATGCAGGTCACTGCGCCACCATAGGTTAAAGGTGGCCTGCTTTTTTTTTTGTATTTTATTTTTTTAAATACCCTTCTATGAAAGTGAAACTGATAGGACGCATAGGGTGTAGTGTATACTAACCCAAAAATGTATATTAACATGCAGACAGACACACAAATTGTAATTTTTTTCCCCCATTTTCCCCTACACCCCTGGCGATCGACTTGGGACCAGTCTGCAGACTATCAGCCGACTGCGATCAGCTAGTTGGGCACTCCTGCCTTATACTCTGTTAATGCTGATGTTAAAGGCAACCAATGCCTAATACTCATAATTTCTCAATCTTACACACACACACACACACACACACACACACACACACACACACACACACACACACACACACACACACACTGTAGTACTGCAAGTGATTTGGCCTCACTATAAAATTTGGATTTGAAGTGAAAAGGAAAACGCAAAAACAAAACACCATTGATTCATTGTTTGAGTGATTAAGAGAAGTTGTAGTTGTAGCAGTGTTGTTAAACAATACTTCATAATATTGCTCAACTCAACAGGAAATCGATGCTATCACCACTCAGCCAAGTTCAGATGATGCAGCAGTTCAACCTTCCACCCCTGCTGGTAGTGCACCCAAACCAGATGTCAACCAGCAACCAGGTGCCAGTGAGAAACAAAGTGACCAGTTGGAGTTCAATACTCAGTATTCTTTAGCTGGAGGTAAATAATGTGTGTGTTTCTGTGATGTAAAATTAGTAGGTTAGATTAAGTGGAAGTATGAGGAACATTTTAAAATCAGAATTAACTACAACCTGGAAACACATCCACATCTACATTCACCTCACATTTCTGATAATTGGGGGTTTGAATCCAGGTTATGGCCATCACGTTTGGAGTTAGCATTTTTTTTTTTTAAGGAAAGAAATCAGTCATCAATCAACACAATTATTATGTTCAAGGGAGTAGGATGAAGTAAAAAACTTATCTAGTCCTACCCCGTGTAATGTGTTTTTATATAAATAGATCATTTTTATATCAATCAGAAAAGAAAGAAAGGAAGAAGTCTCCATAACGGCTCATGCTTTTACGCGTAACCGTGATATTTTTACAACTTTTGGTTTGTATCGGGATTTTATACATACACACCCTGGCACTCTTGTTTCCCCCATGCTTGGATATGTGGGTCGATACTGCATGAGCTGATATCACTAAGATTCCCAAACTTTAAACATTGTTACGGTTGATAGGTCAGTCACGTGAGGCACTGTATTTGCAGTATTGCACCACAAAGGAAATCTGTACTAGGATCGATTAGCAGACTCACACCAGAATCACACAAGCATCAGAGTGGCTATCCATGCAACACTGAAAGTTATTACAACAATTACAGGTTGACAGGTGCCACTCAAATTTTCTATTAGCAGCCACAATTAATTTGCTGTGGCCCAGTACAGTTAAATGTGTTTGTGGAAACAATACAGCCGGAATCTTTTATTTTGTGGAGCAAATCACTGATATTGTTGTTCGATCGGCGCATTAAAGATATTACAGTCAATCTAAACATTGGCATAAATGCAAAATATATGCCGATACGATCCAGCCGATCACATCTGTGTAATGTCCAATTCACATGTTGCCAATCCTTCACATCACCTTAAATATCTGTTTCCTTCCAGTGGATGTAGAAATGGGGGACTGGCAGGAGGTCTGGGATGATAACTCTGGCTGCTATTATTACTGGAACACTCAGAACAATGAGGTCTCTTGGGAGTTGCCTCACTATTTAGCTAATCAAGTGCAAAGACTGGCTAACGATACCAACAGGTGAGTGACTGCATTTTAAATATATATCTGAGGTTCTCTTTTACACTTCACTTCAACATTGGCCGATATTTAGATTCTGATGGTATGATAACCACGTGTAAAAATATTGCGGTATTCCAATTATAGCGCTGATATGTCCAGTTTTTATTTACCCAAATACTCAATATTTGGGTAAATACACTGTTTTTCCTCCGATCGAACAATCTCTATTTTTAAACAAAATATTATACACATTAAGGAATGTGTCCTGTTCAGTTTAAAAAAAAACATTCTTTATATGTTTTAATTACAACGCCCCATCACTAGTGAGCTATTTTTAGAACATACCAGTGGTATTGTATTGTTTTAGGACAATGCACAAATCAACAGAGCAAAAAGGCAGCTGTGTAAATGCTGCTGTCGGCAGTGTCTAAATGTCTTTCATCTCCTTACCTGCTCTGTGTGTAACCGCTCACCCCTCCCATCTGCTTAGCCAAGCAGAAGGGGAAAAAAAGCAGCAGGCCTTTGATAAACTTCAGGCGGCTGGTTGAGTCAACTCTGAAAGCAGGCAATCATATTGTGCCTTGCTGAGAAGAAAATTATGCTGACAGATAGATTAGTGGTTATAAAAACATTGTCTTTTTAAAACCATTGAAAACTGGTAATCGGCCCTTGCCTCTTCTTCAGTCATGAATCCATTTATATATTGAAGTGAGATTTCTCAAACTTGTACTGTACTTTTAGTGCCAATGGCACATCAAGTGCTGGTCATTACCCTGGAGAAACCACACCTGCTGCAGTTCCAACATCATCTAAAGAAACTAACGTCAAGGCAAGTTTAAGTGTCGACATGATTACATGGAGAAACGTGTTAATGTTGTTATGACATCATTGGATTTAATCTCATAGGAGGTAATGGAGAGTGTGGTGGGCCTCACTAGTAAAGAGGAGGAGCGCTGCGGAGTGGCTGCATCTTTGCTTGGTCCGTTGATCCCTACCGAAGTGAAAGATGCTGAAGAGAAATGGCGAAAAAGACTCCTTAAAGGTTTGGATGAAAATGAGACCAGTGTGGACGCTGAAGGAGAGGTCGTTCGCCCTGTGGGATCCCCCTGTACCACTTCGCACAAATCTGATGCTATCCAAACTGTGGAACAAGATTCCGATGCAAAGAAGGTGTCAGAGGTGAACTCGGACACTGAAGGGGGGCCAGAAGAAGACACGATGGAGCTGGAACTGGCTCTGGAGAGGAAGAAGGTTGGTGGTGGTAGTTTTGTTTGCCGTGTGCTGCCATTGCACGCATTTTTTATCACAGTTTAATCTGGACCTGTGATTATCAGGCTGAGCTCCAGGCTCTAGAGGATGGCGATGGAAGTCTTGGAGGCTCTAGTCCCTGTTCTGAGACGAGCCAAGACGCTTCTGGATCTCGTAGCACACTCAAGAAAAAGCGATGGAAAACTGTCTTCCCTAGTGCTCCCAGCCCTGATTCCAACAGTCGTAATTCAGAGTCTCAGGACAACATGATAACAGGTGAGCTTTTAATGCCCTACAGTAGGAAATAGGTTGAAATGCCACAATCTAAATGTCATTTGCTAATAGCATGTACAAAAGTTCCAGAGAGTGGTGGAGCAGAAGAAGACGGGGAAACGGATAACTCTGAGCAGAAACCAGAAGCTCCACCAAAAGAAGTACCGGTAGTTGAAACGGCTGAGCTCAGGGTAAAATCGTGTTTTAATAATACCTACTCTAATCTAACATGTGGAATGTGCTTAGCAATGATTGTTAATTTTGATCACTTAGTTTCAGATTGGAGAACTGGCTAACACATTAACGAGCAAGATGGCATTCCTGGGCATACACAAGAAAGCCGTCTCGAATTTTCAGTTGCTTCTGCTGCAAACTGAGGTAACAAAATCATGATTCCGTACCCTTAGCAGAGTTGTCCCAATTTTCACTCGGAGCTATGCTATTGCATAAAATATTAATTGCATAATTCTTTAATGTCCTTTTGCACATATCCATTTGCATGTAATTGAATATTAAAACTCTCATTATAATCAATTACAAACCTGTCATTCCTGAACTAATTGCTTGTCGTTATGGCCCCAAATTTGCTCATCAGCTTCCTATTAATCCCCCTGTTGTCCCACATGTCTCAGACACGGATAGCTGACTGGAGGGAAGGTGCTCTGAACGGGGGCTATCTTCGCCGCAAGCTACAGGAAGCCGCCGAACACATAAAACATTATGAACTTAACGCCACCCCTAAAGGCTGGTCCTGCCACTGGGACAGGTACGCACTGCTTACCTTTCACATCTCTACACCCCTTCGCCCCCCGTCCCCCAAGCCCCCCCAAAAAGTGCAGTGTGACACAACGCACCTCAATCCTGTGGTTGCAGACTTTGTATCATGACATCATGACAAGCTTAACCAGTGCGTGCGGATTGCTGCACAAACCACAACCAGACTCTCCAGGTTTCAGTAACACAATGCAAGCATTGTGTCTTACTTGTACTCATAAGGGAGCATCCACTCAGGGCCAGCCTGCTGCTGCTGCAATTATTATTTCTGCCACAGAAAGAAATCCATGTCTTGATGAGAGACTGCAAAGCTCTGTTATGAGGGCACTTTTTAAGACTCAATTTCAGTCAGTGGAGAATTCGGGTGGGGAGATAGCAGGGTTGGTTGCCTGGGAGAGCTTTGCACTTTTCAGGACTACAACCCCCAGAATGCAATGCAGAGTGAGGCCCTGGAAGCCACAAGTGTCACGCATCCAAATAAAGGTGAAGATGGAGCAATGACGGGAATCCAGCAGGTCAGACCAACTCTATTTCATGTCTTTCTGTTTATTATTTTTCATGACCAAGACAAATCATTGTGTGATTATATATGATGTATAGTAGTGATTTGTTGTTGTTCCATGATGGTGCCTCCTTCCCGGCATCTTCCTGTGTCGTGAGGGGAATGGTTGTCTTAAATGCAACGTTTAGGACAACCATGATGTTGGCTGCTCAATACAACGTTTGGGGCCCTGAGATGATTTGTTTTGCTTTAACTGTTTTTAAGAGAAAGGTGGGTTACCTATCCACATTCTTAGTCAATCTTGAATTGATTCCCCTTTAGGATGGTGAAAGCTACCATCCATAGCAAGCCCCACCATGTCTACTCTCTTGCCCTCTGTCCCAGGTCATCGCACCGGTCAGCTCGTTGGAAGGCCACTTGTTGAGACTGTTGTCTTCTATCTCTGTTGTCCCACTCTTTAGAGATCACAGGCGGTATTTTTATGTCAACGACCTGACGAATGCATCACAGTGGGAGTTCCCGACAGAAGAGGCCAAAGGGGATGACCTGAAAGGAAACCGGGCTAGCCCAACCTCCAGTCAAGGAGATGGCAAAACATCTGCGCCCAACGGTGGACCTTCAGGTCAGAACAAAGATGTGCCTGTATTTTTTTTTTTTTTTGAGGGTTCAAGTGAAATGTTAGAACGTTTCCTCTTTGGCTGTTGTCGCTCATTTTTTCCCCCTCCCCAGAACCGTGTATTTGTGCCTCTGCTGCACCACCACCAGTGCCTCAGTCCTGCACATCATCATTGTGGTCCCCATCTCAACCACCACTTCCTGACAGCCCTCCTCCTCCACCTGACCTCCCCCCACTTCCACCTCTCCCCCCGGGCTCTCCTCCTATACCTCCCCCGCCCCCAGACAGTGATAGCGAGATCATGGAGGTGGAGATGGAGATGGATGATAATGACATAGAGCCACCGGCCCCTGGAACTGAAGATGATGGCAGTGGGTGGCCCACTTCAGGCATTGCTGGTGTTAAGGTGTGCTCGTGTTTACTTTGAATATGTATTTTGGTGGTAATTGTCCTGTTTAGCTTTCGATTTATTCAGATGTATACTTTGTTTCCTTGTTTTGGTGCAGGTCTTAGACTCTTCAGCCCCACTGGGTAAGGGTCAGAAACGGAAAGCTGGTCAGCTGAATAAAGCCATTATTGGAAGTAGTCCCATCCTGTACACACAGCATGTTACTACAGCAGGTAAAATTCAGCATCTGATAGTCACATCACAAATACCATCAACAACATCACATTGGTTTGCCCCTGTGTGTAGCGCCTATCATGAACGCACCAGTATACTGGGGTGTGCCAGCCGCCACTGCACCTCTCGTCCCTTGTGAACCTCCTCTTCCACCTGTTCCTGCTTTACCCCCCCAACCACCGCTGCCACCTCCCCAGCCAGCCTGTGAATCCTCAGCACTTAAAATGCCACCTGTGGAAAAGACCAAGAAAACCAAGAAAGATAAGGTTTGTAATAAATTCAGATTATGTTTCAGGGTTTTTTCCTCACTTATTTAGGCAACACATGGCAACATTTTTATGCATAACTTTAGAACCTTGATCATTTTTTTTCTGTCTCCCAAGAATGAGCAACGGGTAACTCTGAGCTTCTTTTTTTTTTGCACTCGTGTGGTCTATGACTGAAGCTAGGCAGCTGTCAAGTGATTTACTAGCCAATTAGCACATGAGTCATTCGGTACTTTCTTGCTCTTACCCCCGCAACCATCGCCCCAATAACACTTGTACCCCTTTCCCACTGCCGCAAAACCACGGGTAAACACGCTTTTTGGGGCAGTGGGAAAGGCTCACTGGCCAGTCTTGATCCGCGTCCACCAGCACATCATCGGTGGCGGGTTGTGATCGCCTCCGCTTGCGGTTTGAAAGCCTAACACGGACGGGACTTCCCGGTAATTACGTGATGACATCAGGCGGTACGTGATGCGTCATAACATCGTATGCCATCGGCCTCGTATATGGCACGTCCCCACAACAAAACTAGGAGATTGCCCCTTAAGCTGTTGTCTCAGTAGAGGCAAATTGTTTATCCTCCTCTGCTTTTTGACCATTTTGAGTACGGTAAAAAGCATGACAAAAGAAAGAACACTCGCTTCTATGTTGCTTTGTTTACCACCAAGAAATCTGTTGCACTGTCATCTACGTAATCACAGCGTGGTGACGTAACCAGGCGCAAAGTGGTGGAAGGGAGGGGGGGCAGAATCGCCTTCTGTTGGTCAATGGGAAAGGGACAATATGCCAATTGGTTGCGTGTTGCCACGGATCACTACTACCCACTAATTTCAGTGGAAAAAGGGTATTGGAGTAGTCCTAAGCATCAGCTGCAGGTGGTGCCATTCACCCATAACTTCACAACCTCTGCTAAATACTTGACATTTATGCAATAATGTTTACAAACTCAGCATTTCGGTGTTGAGTGCAACCATGCGGGCTGGCTAATATGCTACAATGCACTTCTCACATGATGTCTCCTGTTGTCTTTGTATAATTGTAGAAGGGAAAGGCCAAAATGCCATCCCTTGTGAAGAAGTGGCAAAGTATCCAGAAAGAGCTGGAGGAAGAGGAGAAGAGCAGCTCCAGTGATGAGGACAGAGAACAGCTCAACAAGAAGACTATAGAAGACTGGAAACAGCAGCAGCTCATGACGTATGTTAGAATGCATTTTGCACTTCTCTCCTGTTATTATTCCCCATTTAATAAATGTTATTTGTACCGTTTTCCTCTTTTGTAATTCTCCAGTTTTCTTTTCTTTAACTTTCAGAGGAAAGGCTTCAAAGAATGCCAACTTCGAGGCACTTCCTGATAATTGGAGGGATCGACTGAAGAAAAGGAAGATGAACAGCACGTAACATGGTACCTGAACAACTTAAATAACCCCCCCAAAATTATATAATGTCATGTTACTGTTTCTTCCAAGCTTCATTTAGCTCAGTTGCTCAGTCGTTTATGAATATTTTTTTGTATTCAAAATGAAGACCGAGATCAACCATTGGGTTTGATTGTCCTTCCTCATTTTTTTAGGTACAAGTGTAAATGTGCCATCTCTTCAGTTTGTAATGAGCTTGGATAGAAAGTATTCAGGTGGCCACAGCAATATATGTATGAGAGTCATCTGTTTTAATTAAACTTTTACACCAGTGTACATACCATGTATATTAGGACGAGCTGTGTTGGTGGTCTCTGAATGTGTAAAGTTTTTGTACATTTATTAAATTGTTTTTTCCAATGTGTGTCAAAGTTTGTACCTTTTCCCGCAACATATGATAAAGTGACACAACATTAGATGCATTTGCTCAATCTAAAAAGACGAAATACTAATGCAGTGCAAATTCTCTGTATTCAGTCTGTCCTAACGAAATGCTATTAAGTACCTGTAATGGAGTTTAACTACTGCTTCCGCTGAAGAACACAGAAATTAATTTCAGAAAAAAAGACATTGTTGCTCTTATGGAGGTGATTTTCCTTTAACTCGGCCACCTTCAAAATTATGTGTTATTCATTTATAGAGACCTCGATTAAAATTGTGCGATTCCTTGAGTTTTGGTCTCTGAACTGTAAATATTCTCAGATGAGATTACTGTATACTGTATTTATATGAAAGCACTTGGATTGTGTTCCGTTAAAGTCAATTTTTAATCATTTAAACAACTGATTGTAAAATCAAAGTTAGTTGCAACCCTAATGTAAATCAGGAGTCACCAACATGGTCCCTGAGTGTACAACTTAGCCCCAATGACAATCCGTCGTATCTCATCTAAAATTTACTAACCAGATAAAGGACATTTTTGGTTTTCGAGAAAAGTGATGACCATTGCCCGTATACTGTACATATGTTTAAATTAAGTTTATATTTGATAGAACCGGGAGTGTGTGTACTCAGGTTCCGTGACGGCCGTTTTAGCTTGCGAAAATGAGTGCAGCGTGTCCTTTTCAGTCAAGTCAGCTTTTATTGTCAAATATGCTCTATGTGTAACACAGCACAGGTGAAATTACTTTCCTCTCTCAACCACAGTGCAAACGTAGTGCATTGAACACACACAGCTAAAATGTATATAAAATTACATAAGGCATACATATATATACATGTTAAATAAAATAAATAATACAAAAAATAAAGTCTCGTAGAGTAAGATTAATTGAATCATTTACCCACCATTTAGACTGCTGCAGTCGCATGCACAATTGTTAATTTAACTTAAAACGAACTACTATTCTATGAATGGGACCCAAGCGCTTTTGTTGAATTTGTAAGTTCCCTAACAAAAAGAGCTGGCAGTGTCACAGCGCTTGTTTGGCCCATCGATTGGTTGCTTGGTAACCTCTTGTTGCTCGATGATTGTTTGAGGGGGATTTCTCTTGAGGCGCTGGGACCGAAAAGCACCGTTAAGCGAGGTAAATCATGAGTGAAAAATGTGATTAAATACTAAATTGGCAGCCGCAACTAGTGGGCAAAAAAGCACATTCATCTCTCTAAAATCTTTATTTTCGAATGGTAAAACCAATGAGTGATCATCGTCTGTTTCTTTTGGTCATATTTGTGTTACATATTCATTAAAAATGATTCTATATATCTAAATTTACAGTCAGAACGTCGAAGATGCCTGAAAGGGATCCTACCGTCACTTTACGTGTGAGTTCATTGGCCGTTTTTCTACAATCACCTGCCGCAGTTTTGGGTACACTTGCACACTGGTTGTAGTAGAGCTGGATGAACTATTCTGATTTTAGATTATATAATTGCATGCAGTTCTGATAAACAGTGGAGGAGAGGAAATAATTCAATTATATGGTTATGATTGTGGTTGTAGTTGGCAGTGGTGTCGAATTCTGCTCGTATGATGCAGGGGAAATGAACGTCTTCAATTCAAGCAGCACAGTGAATGACATCAGCCCAATCTGATTGGCCACTTAAGTAATTGCTTTGAAATATTTATATGTACAAACTATAAATAGTGTGACATCATGCTGCATCATCCCTCTGTCAGTCACAATGTAAATTGTAAAAAAAACTACAGCTATTATTTTCTGTTCTTTAATTTTAAAAACACTGTTAATGTGACTATTTTGTCAACAGTGTAAGTATTATATCTATTAATCTGAATGTTCTCCACTCAGAGACATAGGAACAGAAGAGAAAGACGACAACAAAGATATGCTGTTACCAGGCTAAAAGCTGAAGAAAGAAATCACAACATATATTCATCCTCACTTACACAAATATGCCACCAAGGGGAAGTGAACATCATGGGGATGAGATCTGCCACAGAGTTTAGTAAGTGCAGCAGTGCCACAGTTGGCACTTAACTGCTTTCTGTGAACACGAGCTTAACATTATCTTGCGTAAAAAGTCATTTTTAGACATGTATGAAACATTACTCAACTTCAGCATGTTCTTTACCTTCATGCTTGACTCACTATGCATTATCCATCCATCTGACGCTTATCCTCGCAAGGGTTGCGGGCGTACTGGAGCCTATCCCAGCTGTTTTCGGGCAGTAAGCACCCACAATCATTTGCGCTCACAATCACACCTATGGACAATTTAGGAGTTCAATCAACTTACCCTGCATGTTTTTGAAATGTGGGAGGAAACCAGAGTAACTGGAGAAAACTTGCACAGGCACGGGGAAAACATGCAAACTCCACACAGGAAGGACAGCACCGGAATCAAACCCTGCACCTCTACACTGTGAGGCAGATGTGCTAACCAGTTGAACATCGTGCTCCCCAGCGTGAAACGTTTTTGTTGCAGTTCTATGTATCTTCAATATTTGATATCTATAATGTTTTAGCCTTTCTCAAGTGAACCTAAATACTATAACAAAACCTCTCTAATGTGATGCAGGCCTGCAGGATAGTTCTGCACCCCTCCAAACTAATGCCACAATTATAAACATATCAAGTAAATGCCTCTCTAGCAGTTTATAACATCTGGTACTCACAAGCATTCTTTTCTTTTTGCCATTCAGGCAGTGAAAACATCAGTCATGGCCCGCCCTATGATCAGAAATTGGTGGACCACCTACCAGTTAGACAAATCTGACACCAATGACTCCAACAAAGAGGACGAAAAGGAGGATGTAGCAGAGAAGAAGCAGTGTAAGCTGTGTTTCCTCTGTGTTTACTGTCCCTGATGTAGAGATTTATTTTGATGATTTTCAGAGTTCCCTTGATCGGTTTAAACATTTCTAAGGTGGCCCTCAAACTCAATGCTTGAGCATTATTTATTAAATAAATGTGCTCCTTTGTCACTGATGTATACAGTCCCGCTCAGCTTAATCTGCAGTCAAATGAGCAAACTTGTTTTGTGAAGCTAAGGTAATGGATAGCCTGAATGAGAAATGCATATCGCCATCCTCTACTTAAACAAGAAAGGAACAAGAATCAGACGTTGGGGGCGAAAAAAAAATGATTTCTGTGCTTCCTTAGTATCAATTAGTCAGACTCTGCGAACCAGGCAGCTGCGCGTAGAGTTTGATGGTGGACGCCCAGTTTTCAGTCTTCGAGCACCACTGGACCTGGTTCAGTTCCCATCTATCTCCTGCCCACGTTGGCCAGTAGAGTGTGAGGTCATCAGTAACGCAATTCATCACATAGGTAATGCGCCAATTTTCATTGTGACATTTATGATTTAATACCCCGGAAAGTCCGTCAGAAATCTGATGATCGCCACTTTAATATTCATATGCACTGCCTTTCTGTATCATAGAGTGGGAGCCTCCAAAGCCTGAACCTTTCTACCATGCAAGTGGCTATGAGAAGACACCCTTTCCACCTGGGGAGGAGAGCAGACAAGTTGTCTATTGCATTGACGAGGGTAAATTTATAAGTCAACATTATTGTTCATCAGGGGTCACCAGCACGTGGTGCTCGTGGGCACCAGGTAGCCGCCAAGTGCTGCATGAGTACCCCACAAGTCTGTTCTAAAAGTTGTTTACTAGTGATGGGACATTAATGATTTTTCTAGGAATGTTGGAGAAATTATCATTTGATAATATAAACACTGGCAGAGATTTACAGTATAAAAATAAAGTATTGCATATTGATATTTATCTGTTTCCTAATTGTTAAAAAAACATTAACATGATCAGTCAATTACATTAGTATCATTATTTAATAGTAACAGTATTAAACATAATTTGAGCTAATTTGTTATTTAAAAAATGTCAAACTGATAGCCATCAATCAATACCCAAGAAGTAGTTGTCAGGTTTAAAAATGTACACTAATTGTGAATATTCTACAGACATTCATTGGCCAAGTCGAATGAGAGCAAAATAGTGCATACTGACATTAAACTCATTCAGTACCAGCCAATTCTAGACCAAGTCTGAAAAGACGTTTATAAACATCTTTGGGAGGGAATGAGTTAAGCATGCATGAAATATTAGATTGCTGTCATAGTTCTACACTTAACTGAAGTAAAACGAAGGTGGCAGCTGATCTGTCAGAGCCGCTTAAATACTACAATAAAAGATTAGTTTGATAAGAATATTTTTGAAAAACAGAATCTGATGTCTTTTGTTTCTCATTCCTTTGAAGCCGATAAATGTCCCTACTTCACATGCTCTCGTGTTGGAGGATCCCGTGTTTCTGTGAACAGCACCTCATCTTCTAATGACGTCAACCAGACAGACCTCTCACTTGAGTTTGAATCCCGATTTGAGAGTGGAAACCTTCAGAAAGCTGTGCAAGTGTGAGTCTCTGGTCATCATTTTTACTTTGTGGTTACCCAAATCAATGTGTCGTCTCTTGCTCAGGGGTCCCTATGAATATGAACTCACCCTGCGCACAGATTTGTACACCAGCAAGCATACGCAGTGGTTTTACTTCAGAGTCAGGAACATGAAGGCTGGGGTGAACTATCGCCTTACTATAGTCAACTTGATGAAGCGCCGCAGCCTCTACTCCCAGGGCATGAAGCCTTTATTCTACTCCGAGAGAGCTGCTACCGAGAGTGCTGTTGGTTGGAAACGTATCGGCTCTAACATCACATACTACCGCAGTCAGGTACGTGGCTTGAGTTAAGTTCAGTAATGATCACATTTATGATCATCCTCACGTGGTTACACTGGTTTTTAGCTATGGTAAAATGTGATATTTTACCTTTGGGAAAAATGATCCCAGAAGAGATGTTAAAACTAATTATACACAGTGTAATAGCAGATGTGTTGGAATCAAGATCTAGTTTGTATCCGACGTGGTACATGAAGTGGAATGCAGTTTGGCATCCGAATAGAGTGGCAAACAAGTGGACGGTACACTACAGCAGGGATGGGCAACTAGAGGCCCACGGGCCATCAAATCAATCTTCTAACAGGCAGTTTGATGCTGATGACAAATAACGATAGACACATTCTATGTCAACTTATTTCTGTCGTCATCCTGAAACATATTGTCATATCGCCCAGCTCTGCATGGTCCTAGTGTCCTCCTCAGTAGCACTGATGAAAGTTTTTGGCTCTCTCCAGCGTTTAAGTTGCCCATTCCCTCACTACAGTATCAACAAGGTTTTGACCAGTGTGCCAAAGGATAAAAGAATATGAGAAAGCGCTATATAAATAAGGATGCATTGCCCTTTTAATGTTCCAGTCAAAATCTTAAAACTACAGTGATCTCTCGCTACTTTGCGGTTCACTCATTGTGGTTTCAGTGCATCAGGGATTTTTCAAAAATATTCATTAAAAAAAAAAAAAAAAGTGAAAATGCCGCAAAAGGTCCACGAGAGATAGCGAAAGTCAGCAAAACAACAGCGAGTGACATAGAGCAACATATACAGTACTACATGTACAGTATATGTTTACTGTATTTTGTTATTTATACACTAACCCAACCTAACCTATACATCTTATGCATATATATATACTGTATAAGTATATTACTTCTACATGCATGTATACCATTAAATATTATATATACTCATACACATGTACATATACCTGTACAGGGTTGGGTATCTACTTCGCAGATTTTCCTCTTTCACGGGGGGTTCTGGTCCACATTAACCGCGATAATCGAGGGATCACTGTATACACCTGTATACACACGCACGCACGCACGCACACACACACACACACACACACACACACCACACACACACACACACACACACTCTGGCTCACCCGCAATATTATTCAGGATATGTGGTCTATTATATAGATGTATGCATCGAAAGTTAGCTGGGCTGAACACTAATAGGATGTCTCATAGAGCTTCATGTCTGTCCCAATTCAGAATGCAAAGGATACCAATGAGCCAAGGACCCTGTACTCCCTCACATGGACTCTCCAGTTTCCGTATGAATCCGACACCTGCTACCTTGCCCACTGCTACCCCTATACCTATTCACACCTACAGCGCTATCTCAGGCACATATCATCCAACCCAGCAGTGGTCTCATACTGCAAAGTACGCGTCCTATGTCACAGTCTAGCTGGAAACGCGGTCTACGTACTAACAGTAACATCGCGGGCTGGCGAAAATGAAGAAGAGGGCAAAGCCAAGAAAGCTGTGGTGGTCACGGCCAGAGTACACCCAGGAGAAACCAATGCATCCTGGTTGATGGAGGGATTCCTGGACTTCCTGCTGGGGAACTCAGATGATGCACAACTTCTTCGAGACACTTTTGTTTTTAAGGTGGGAAAGTTCAAAAGCTAACCTCTTGGTTGTAAATGTTTCGAAGTTGGTGCTCTTAATCTTATTTGCCGTTGTATTTTTTATGACTTCACCAGGAGTCCAACAGTTTATATCAGTGCTTCTTGCCATGCCTTTGAAAATACTTTTTCCTCCATCGTATGCTTCAGGTGGTGCCAATGCTGAACCCAGACGGTGTGGTGGTTGGCAATTACCGCTGCTCTCTGGCAGGCAGGGATCTCAACAGGAATTACAAGACAACGCTCAGGGATTCCTTTCCATGTGTGTGGCACACCCGCAACATGGTTGAAAAGTGAGCGTTTTTTTAATTGGGTGTCTTTTAGTATTTTGTATTTTTTTTCCCCTATGGTCACTCTTAAAAACTCACTGATGGTGCAGTGGCTCACTCGCCTGACTTCCGTGCAGGCAGCGTGTATTTAGACCCCACTCAGCATCAGTGTACATGTGCAAGTATGAATGGTTGTCTGTTTTATGTGCCCTATGCTTACCTGGCTGGCAAATAGTACCGGTTGTAGTCAGACTTTTGCCCAAAGTCAACTGAGAGAGGTTCCAGCTCCCTTAATATTGGTTTAAGTTATGCAACTGATTTCAGAGACAGTGTAAACAATAGAGCACGTTGTTTTTGTCTGTAATCAACCCAGTTTGCAATGTGTTAGTCTGCATTGATATTAGGACTCTCAGTCAGGTGGGTATTTTCTCAAAACATAAAATGGCTCTAATGGCAGAAGAAGGATACATTTGTTGATCTACTGTTGTCTATTGTGTTGTAATATAACTCTTCGCTCCATAAACTAGGTCTAATTCACGAATTGCATGCTATCTTTCTTTATTTTACTTTGAGTGAAAAGCCATCAAGAAAAAACTTAATGTGAATGTTTTTATTCCTCAGACTGTTGAAGCAGACAGATGTAGTTCTCTACTGTGACTTCCATGGCCACAACCGTAAAAACAACGTCTTTATGTACGGTTGTAACAACCAAGATGATGATTTTCCAAAACTTCAGGAGAGAGTTTTCCCTCTAATGTTGAGCAAGAATATCAAAAACAAGGTCTTATATGTCACAAAAATGCTATTCCTTTGGTCTGCACATGCTCATAATTCGAACCACAAATCTCTGCCCCCTCTTTTCCCACAGTTCTCCTTCAAGAGCTGTAAATTCCAGGTGCAGAAAAGCAAAGAGGGAACCGGGCGAGTCGCCATGTGGAAACTTGGTATCAAAAACAGTTACACCATGGAGGCCACTTTTGGAGGCTCCACGCTGGGTTGGTGTACACCTTCTGATTGTGTTGCTTTATGTGTGTGCTTTTATGATGTGTTTCAAGTATGACTTTTCATCAGGTGATCGGAAGGGAACACATTTCACCATTCAAGACCTTAAGTCCCTGGGCTTTTACTTTTGTGACACCTTACTTGACTATTTCGACCCAGATCCGGCGAAGGTAAGAAAACGGTGAACATCTTATCAAGATTAAATCGACCCGGAACACATGCATCTTGATTTAATGGTTTAAATATGCCGTTCCAGGTGACCTATTGTCTAAAAGAACTGACTACTGTGTTGAGAGATGAAGTCCGAGAACTGGGCAAAGAATTGGACACCAACTTTTCTGTCTTTGATTTGGAATCTGGGTAATACAATATTATATTGTGTTACGATCTATCAATATGCAAAGCATATGTAACATAAATGAATGCACTCCAAAAGATTAGTGTGAAAATCTTGAATTTCACAAGAATTTCTTTGCACACTAAATAAAATAAGATATGCCCACAAACGTGGGTCATTAAGTGCAAATGTGCACACACAAAAATGTTAGAATTTTTGGTTGCAAAAATGATCCATCCATCAAAAAGTCAAGCAAAGCTAAATGTTACACTTTATCGTATATATTTATGTGAGTACATTATATCCATATACCGATATGTTGAATATTCCGAGTCACGTCGTGTAGATTAGCGGAACCTGATGGATGGTAATCACTCCGAACAATAATTGGAGACTGGATACTGTGACTGTCATGTGTGATTAAATTAATCTTGAAAGTGACGGTTTCTTTTCTGCTTTTGCAGCACCAGCGGTTCTGATAGTTCTGATTCTGATGGGCTTCCATTACATTTGCTCACACAGCCGCAAACTGTACATGCAGAGGTACATATGATGACGATCTTCTCCCATTGAGAAATGTTTCTACAAAAGCACTTTTTTTTGTCAGATTCTAATCAGATTTAGATGAAGTATTAAAAAAAATATATATGGTGTGTTTATATCCTCCAAAGCAATCTCCAGTGAAGAATAAGAAGAAAATGACACGCAAAGAAAGAGACAGGCTGAAAAGTAGGATGCAACCTGAAGCTCTGCAAAGCATCACTCACCATGTTGTAAGACCGCACTACATTTGTTTATCTATAATTGGTAAAGGTCAAACATTTGGATGCTTGGACCTTTGCAGGAGCCTGATTTTCCACATGAGATTGACAATGAACAAAAAGACAGCATCCAAGACAGGCCACTTAGAAGACACAGGAGAAAATGGCAGGTATGACATTTGGAATATGTTGTGGAGAGACATTCACCAGGAATGTGTACCTTTAAGGGAAGGGGAGGGAGTTGACATGAATCTGGGTTCAAATGGATGAGTGACATAAAAGGGTTGAAAGAGAGTACTGTAGGTGTCAACAGTCAGGTTTTGTGTGAAAGTAAAAGAGACACGACCTTCCTTCTCCTTGTCAGTTAGCGTATCTCCACAATATGATATAAACTACAATATAAGGTATTGAATGGAAATCCCATTGCTTTTCTTGATGTCCTTTGCTTATCAAGGTTAAAGACCGGAAAAGTGTGATTCCTGCAGCAAATACTGGTTATCTGGGGATCAGTCATGTGACTCTTTGGCAAGGCTTTGAACCTCTCAAGGTAATGTAGTGTCACTAGTGTCTAACACAATTTACCAACATTTTAACGCTAAATTAATTCACTTTAAATTTAGATTCTATGTCTCACCTTCAGTTTTGACTCATCTTAAATGAAACCATAGTTCTACACGGCTCTGTACACCCTTTATTTCACCTTGCTGAAAATGCTTCCTATTCAAGGCAGTTAATGCACAGCTCTGGAATGTCCACCTTTAACCAGATTAACAATCATATTGTATTGATCCCACCAAGTATCTACTATATACTTTTTAGCCATGTCTCTTAAAGGTAATGCAAATAACTAATGATGGCGTAGGTTTGCACATAATTTTGTTAAATACTAAGTAATGGTTGATATATTATATACAAGAAAAAAAACGGTACACACCAAGATTTAGGATATGAATTTGTTTGTGAGTGAGCTGGCCACTCACTTTACTTGCATCTCAAATTGTGAGTGAGAGCTGAGAAGCTGCGTGGATGTTTTGGCCTTGGCGTTCTCTGCCACTTGTGAGTTGCACACACAGAGCAAAAGAATCGACGAAGCGAGGACTTGAAACTTTAAAAACGCATCGGTTGCGCTCATAAGTCAAGCTATCACTGTACTTGCATCTGGCAAGTCTAAACATTGGGTTATTAAACATTGGGTTATTTTGAATGTGTTTGTAGATGAAAGTTGAATCAAAGTTTTCCACTGTGCTGTTTTAGGTTAATTGCAGAGAAGAAAGGAGAGCAGAAGCAGAGGCACGTCGCAAGAAAAGAGCATCTTCAAACATCAACCCTTTTGCAGCCATTTCACCTCAAATAGGTGCGTTTTGAACATAGCTTGTATGTAATGAGCACTAATTGGGCACCACCTTTGCAGTGCATCGACTCAGAAATAGACAAAAGGAATGTAAGCCATAATATGCATTGGAATGCCCATCCAGTCATCCATCCACCCATTTTCTAATCCGTTAATCGTCACGAGGATCACGGGCATGCTGGAGTCTATCCCAGCCGTCTTCGGGCATTAGGCGGGATACATCCTGAACTGGTTCCCAGCCAATCGCAAGTATTGGAATGAATTACCGGTATGTCATAGTTGTGTGTTTGTGTGTCTTGACATTTGCTTAAAGCAGACCAACAAAGAGACCTGGCACAGTGGAGATACTCATCAAAGCTGCTGCACTTGAGTGCTCTCCTTCGACGTCCTCCAAGATTCTTGTACCCGGTCCAGCAACAACTGCAGCAGATTCGTCATGATCATCAGTATCATAATCTACAGCAACATAACTTTCAGCAGCAGCAACAGCATTATCATCATCAACATCATCATCAGGAGCAGCACCGTAACCACCATCAGCAGCAGCAGCAACCGCAGCAGCATCCTCATCGTCATCATCAGCAGCAATGCGTGTCTCGTGAGTGGTGCATCCTTCATGTTTTGTTTTGCACACGCAGAAGTTCCACGTTTTTAAACTTGTCACTCTTTTAGGTCTGTTACCCGTCAATGCAACATCTGACAGGTAAAACTTGGATTGTCAATTACTTTGACAGTCAGTTCAGTCAGTGTCACAAATGCACTTTTCTTTTCAGGCTCCGGCGTCCCATGTTTGACATTGTTCCCACAAGGCACCTGCCGTCAAGCACCGGCGATGATAATGATCATTTCAGAGACCGAAATTCTTCAATGACGCCAAACCGTTACTATGTCCACCAGGATCTGTCCTCTGTACTTGCAGACATACCCAACACTAAATGGCAAGATGAGAGGGAGGAAGGGGCCTTTGCAGAAGGTTGGTCTTTAATATCAACATAGTTTATTTGTACTCACTGGCCACAAAAGTGTCTTGAATTGGATTTAGAATTTTGTTAGGTTGTATTAGGTACAGTTGTACAGGTTAACGGATCCAATACAAGTGATGTTCCAAAACCAATGCCTTTACAAGGGTAATCATGTTTAGTTTTGACTGACTGTCACAGGAGTATTAGCTTAGAAATATGATTGTAATTTTTGCCCTGCATTTGGCTAGCAACCAATTCAGCGTGTGCCCCGCCTGCTGCCCAACGTCTGCAGGGATAGGCTCCAAAATGCCCGAGTCCATTGTGACAATAAGCGGTTCGGATAATTGACAGGTGCAGTGTAATTGTGGTTGAAGTTTGTTGCGGTGGAAACCAAGGATTATATTGTATAAGTGGAACCGAACCACTATGTGTAATTAATACAAATATACTGCTAAATATTGTGGTTCCACCTGGTACAAGTTTGATCACTCTTTTCTTGTATTTCTGTTTAGTTGGATTGCTGAAACATCTACCGTTTCGAGAGCTGAACCGTCGAAATCTCATCTCAGAAATTTGTCAGAGGAAGCCCATTTCCCATCCTCGTTTTTTAGTGCCTGTACTAAGGTATCCAGACCTGCAAGGACATAGGTAAAACTTTTATTTAATCATTGTGAATTGCTGTTTTAGCTTCCTGTCATTCTTGGTGTCATCTTTTTTTTTTAAATTCTCAATTATTGACCAAGCTTCTCTTTTTCATTTATTTTGCTTGACCAAAAGACACTTGATGGAATGGCAATCACTGATCTGAACTCACAGCCCATTACACTTTGAAATCTAATAAACTAAGATGACATCTACTATACATCTCATCGGAGCGCGGAATCTGCCTGCCATGACACCACATAGGCCACAACTTAGACCTGCTTTTACCTGGTCTAAGTTAAGTCTACCAAACTGTCCGGCGCGCAGGGGCCGTGAAATACATAACTCCCTCGGTCTGCCACAATGCCTATTATGGCACAGCACAGTACGTCTTTAATTGATTTAGATGCTCACTGAGCTGAAGTTTAACAAGATATGCTGTCATTTTACACAGTCTCATGCTAGGGTGATGGTTTGTGTGAGAACGGAGGCAAGTGTTTCTTTTTGTTGGTTGTTTGTGTATCTGCTTTTGGATGTTGTAATGCCACTGTGTTACAAGCTTGCATGGTTAATAAAACATTTGCATCTTTTTTCATTTTCCCCAGACTCAGCAATTCAACTTTAGAAGACAAAAGACCAAAGATTGTTTTACCCCCTGTCGGGAAGTCGTCCACCTCCACAGAGTGGCACCATAGGTGAGTGTCGTGTCTGAGGATAACAGGCCCCTAACTCAGGAAGACTAGGTCACTAAAGGCACTGCTCCAGAGAGGCCAGTTGCCACAAGACCATCCCAACCTGCGGTACTTTATACTACGATGTTGGGAATACAGACATTCTGGCCAGTCAATGGAACATCTTTGAATGGACATGAAGGAACATTTGAAAGCTCCTAGTAAAGAGGGTTGCACCGATGCTGATGTCATTTTATATGCTGTGTTGTAATCTATACCAACATAACTTGACAATTTGACTTAAATGTCTACAACTGACATTATACAAAAAATGTTGTGTAGTATTGAGATAATACGGGCGAAGATACTGTAATATGCACTGATCACTACATCAAACAGTATACAAATAATACAGAAATTGCATATTTTTTATTTACAAACCATATTACAAACTTGTGTAATATCCTGACAAAATACAAAAATAAATATGCTTTCTCTTGATAAATCCATTATTTACATTTTACAAAATCAAGACGTGACATCGTGTTGACAGAGTCTTGGAGACGTTTGAGGTGTTTTGATATGTTCTGATGTGTGTGAAGTGGTTGAAAAAAATGTTTCAATCAAACTGGCGAAGATGGAATTGACTTTCAGTGTGTCTGACCAAGTCCCGGAGAGCCACAAAACCCGCAACAGCCTAGAAGATTCAAGACAGAAAAGTAGTTTACTCATGTAACTTGAATGCAAATCACGCATTTACAAAAACGGAGCTGACCCAAGTACTGTACTGGTGTCCCATGATTAAATGAAGCAGCATACCTGCGTGAGGATGAAAAGTGCCAAAATGATGTGAATGGCTCTCTCCAGGGGCTGTACAAGAAGGGCCTCATTGCAAAGCTGAAAGAGGATTTGTGGCAACTGCAGCAAAATGCTCAGCAGCCAAAATCCAGCCAACTCTGCCACCTTCCACAAACAGAGAAAAGTATCAAATTTGTTTTAGGTACATTTTTTTTAGGTACATTTTTCTCATTGAAGTAAATGTCCATTTGTCTGATTGTATTGGATAGATCCACAAAATGCATTTTTTTTTGTGTGGTGTCTCTACCTTTTCGCGCAGATTCCCCACATAGCCAAGATAAAGTCTGATGGCCTCAATCACAGTCATCAGGATGAGGATGGTCATCAGGATGAACTTATAGTAGTCAGGCAAAGCAGAATACTAGTGGGGAAAAAAGAAATCATGTGAACAACTATAGATAGTTACAGAATTTTTTCGATGCATTTCTTTTACTTTTAGATATTTCATCCAAATCAAGCACAGTATTGTACTGTGTCAGACTCAAAGAGTGTCTTAATTTTTCAAATGCATGAGGGGGAACTCACAGCAGGATGCCTACACTACACACTACATCCCCAATAATAACCATCTGGGGCCCATATAGACAAACAACTTCACACTCACATTCATGGACAATTTAGTGTCGATGAATCTAGGAGAAGGTGGGAATACCCGGAGAATCTCTTGTGTCTTCCTCTCTTGTAAATCAATCTTTGATGGACAATGTAAACTGAATGAATGTGAGGGCGGAAAAATGCTGATGTCTCTGAGGATTTGTGAAGGTAAAGAGTGGGGAATAAACTCTGATTGGTTATTAAAAACAAAACAAAAAAAAACCAGGCGAATTCAACAGTGTGTGTGTGCCAGGAGGGGTGTATGTGTGTGTATGTGGTTCTGGTGTTTTGTAGTTTAAGGCTTAATTTTTTATTTGTTTGTTTTTACTGTGGAGTAAACTGTTTACTATTTAACTATCATCAGTGTTCCAGATATTGGAATATTTGTGTTGAAAATGTATCAGTTATCTTGATATCTTAATATACCCTTTCTTCCTGGGCTGCATCACTTCCTGTTTTATTGATCAAACTGTTCATACTCTGTTGATCAAAATATTCAAAAGGGGCATTGAAAAGTAAATTGATATTGGACTTATTTTCTTTCAACAGTGCAAATGTTTGCTTTTTTTGTCCCTCAACACAGGCTATAACTACTACTATACGATATCTGCTGACAACAAATTCCACTACTAACAATAACTCTACTTCTAATAAGCAACAACAAGAACATCTGCACATTAAACAAGGTTTGCCGGGCCAATGAAAAAAGTCTCAGATAGTTTGGCCTGCGACTTGACAACTTTGGACCTCAGTGAGAACTAATTGAGGAACCCTGCACTACACCATGAGTGACCAGCAATGCTTGTTTTGGATTACTGAACGGATATACAGCCTCCCTTTGGCATTCAATGTCAACCAAGCACATATCTTTAAGATTATTTTTGTACCCTTATGTTTGCAATAATTTTTAAAACGTGTGTTGTAAAAGTTCAAAGTGTTCACCGCAACACTATGGACTGACCTAAAGTTCATTAACAACTAATTGCTACTGCCCACATGAACCCAGACAAATTACACTTTCACTAAGAGTGCAGAAATGTAAGATAACTTATATGTTGAGACATTCTCATTGCGACTTCTTAATTTGGTATTTCTTGAATCTTTTTAGACTTGGTGCACTCCAAAAGAGATTATTAATTGTTAACTGCACTTTTATTCGGAGACATTATGTTAACGTAAACCGTCCACATGTTCTTTCGTACTTTGAGGTGCAGCATGACAATCGCACTGATCCACCACAGGGGGAAGAACCACATGTTAAAGAACAGAGACATCTGGAGAGGCAAACTGGCCAGAACGCGCCTGTCTGGGGAAAAAATAAACACAGGTGAGTCGTTTAGTTGTTGGTTATAAGTAAGTAAAGCTATGTGGAACCACGGGGTTGCTCCAGAGAAACAACATTCCAATCGTTAGTCACGCTAGCTCGCTGCTATGCTAGCTGCATTTTGACGTTACCGTTTGTTGACGTGTGGCGCTCTTTAGTGGGAGACTGACTCTGGTCCACAAAGACATTACGAGAGAAATCCTCCAAACGTCTTCGAATAGTGTCTGGTATGTCCATTGTTTCAAGGGCGATGGTTAACGGCAACAAACAAATAGAAAAATGACCCTTCCTCTTCCTGTTCGCAGGCGACACAAGCGGCTCTCGTCCCCATGGCAACCAAGAACCACTACCTCGGTGCTTTGTCGATTCGAAACAAAATGGATACATGATACATTGACACAGAGGAGTTTGTTTTCTGTGAAAGATCATCAAACACATTCGCTGTGTCAGCATAATTATATCATATACACCTGATTGGGGGTTGGTAAAACTGATGCTCAAGGGCCACTTTCGATTTTTGAAGTGGACAGTCGGCAGGTAATATGTCGATGAGTTAAAAAAACGAATACATTTACCAATAAAATAATCTATTCTTATTTAGTAAGGTAATGAATCATTATGTTCCTGTTAATTATTAATTCATATAAATTAATTAAAAATATAATTGAAAAATATGTCAAGCTTATTTTAATAATTATAATCAGTTTTCATTTGACAGTATATCGTTTATATTAATCAACTAGCGGCACGGTGGTCGACTGGTTAGAATGTCCGCCTCACAATGCATATGGTACAGCGTTTGATTCCAGCTGCGGTCACATATCAAATACATGCACTGCCGTTGATTGGACACTCTTAAATTTTCTGTGGGTGTGATTGTGAGTGTAAATTATTGTGGGCTCTTACTGCCCGAAGGCATCTGGGATAGGCTCCGGTACACCGGCGTCCCTTGTGAGGATAAGCGCATCAGATGAGAATGCATAGTGAGTTAAAGAATACAAGTAAAGAACATGTGCTGAAGTTGAGTAATGTCAAACATGTCTGAAAATGACTTTTTACGCAAGATAATGTTAAACTCGTGTTCACAGAAAGCAGGTAAGCACCAAAGTAGCCGTCCAATGTGTAGGTAGTTTAGACAAATCTCTATCAGAGCATGATGGTAGTTTGACCAGACAAGTGACGTGGACTGAAATGCCCCTCCAAACAGATAACCTGTCTATTCATTTATTTATTTACACACACACACACACACACACACACACACACACACACACACACACACACACACACACACACACACACACACACACACACACACACACACACACACACACACACACACAGAGAGAGAGACAGACCTTGCAAGTTTTGTTTAAATTCACCTTTGCACTTTAATAAACAAATAATCAAATAAGAGACTAAAGGAATTATGCAAGCAATTATCCATGCATTCATCCATTTTCTAATCCACTTATCCTCACAATGGTCCTGTCTTCGGCAGAAGTCGCGGTATACCTCGAACTGCTTGCCAGCCGGGCAAACATAGACGAACAACTATTTGCGCTCACAATCACACCGAGGGACAATTTAGAGTGTTCCATTAACCCCATGGATGTTTTTGGAATGTGAAAGAAAACCAGAGTCCCCGGAGAAAATGCACGCAGGCACGTGGAGAACATGCAAACTCTGCACAGGATGGACAGAGCCGAGATTCAAATCCTGAACCACAGATGTACCACTACTAGGACTGCGATGCTTGATGATCTATCTTTATTCTGGCTTCATGGTATTTATAGCAGTAGTTGTATACTGTATAGAGATTATTTTAAAATACAAATGTAGCCCAAAGACAATTTACAGCCCACATGGCTATACATTCACAGTTCTTCACAAATCCCAATAAAACGACAATAGTACATTCAATTTGACACGACAGAAAGCAGCGCCAGCGCCACAGAGTGTAGGGGTTCCTTTTCAAGTCTGTCAGATGACAGATTCACAGGAAATGTTTGTGTACGAGCGGTCCATAGTGTCGTAGTACCGCAAGCAAGCTTTGTACTGAAGAAGTTTCTCTGTTAGTGGGCTGATTGTCAACGGCTTACCCTGCACGCTGAGATCCATGTACCTGGGAAAGGAAAACACTCTTAGAAGTTTTAAAAACAACTGGCAGTACCTTAGATTCAGATAATCTAAACATTCTGGACAATGGTACAGTATAGTGTTGCAACAAATACTACGTAATATAAATTTGACCTGCTTTTCACGACAACTTAATGACACCCGGTAGCTCACAAAAATTAGAACACCCCCTCACCTTTGGGAAAATATCAACCCCAATCAGCTGTTTAGTTGCTTGCTAAGCTCAGCCATACTTGTGGCAATGAAGTTACAACAAATGATGCCGTTATCAGGCAAATCCAATGAGTAATGGCAGATGTGCCTTGGTCGTCTTTGTTGAAACGAGATGGGTCTTGTAACAATAAAAACAAAAGAAGATAAATAACATGACAATGTACAGAGAATTATATTTATCCTTTATCAAGCCACTCACAACTGGCACCCAGAGGTGAAAACCGTACCCCCACTATCAAGAGAGGGACAGTCTGTTGCCGACCCTTCCCACAATGCAAAATCCAAACCTGCTACCTTTTGGTGAGGAGACCACTCTTACAACCAGAGCCTCCATTTTTAATGCACTGTAAAGAATGCAGCTAGCTGACCATTATGAGTCAGTGCATTCTCTTTGACATAATGATTTGGTGAAGGTAGATCTGCCACGTCTCACTTCTGTGTAATTCCCAGTACCTGTGAGATATACTCCAATACACCAGAGTATTTATCGTCATCAGCATGGCTATGAAGAAGAAGAATCTCTCCAGATTTCCATCATGCAGGACGCTTGGATAAAAGGACCCTGTAGTCAAGCGTTGCTCTGTGTCAAATGTCAAATTTATTCCACCTTGAAGGATTGAAAGAACTGCGACTATGAGCATTTGTTCACCTCCAGACATGAAGTAGACCACCTGAATGCAGATGGCTCCTACAAAGCATCCTCCCCCATAGGACAATGTGAGGAAGTGTAGGGAGATTCCTCGGATGTGCCCAGGGGTCAGCTGGAAAGAGATGAGCGAGCCTGCCGTAGAAAGCAGAATACGTACTTGTATATTACATGACATTATCTTGAATAAGCTGCTCAAACAAGTCTCCACAATTGTTTGCCTTTCACTCACACGCTGGAGTGACCAAAGCCTCAGCTAGTCCAAGTAGGATATATTGTGGTGCCAGCTGGAAACATGGCATGGATGATACTTGCAGAACCTTCCCGGAGAGGGTTTGCTCCACCAGGGGGAAAGACTTCCTGCGCAGCTCGCATAAACCTGCCACCAGGACGGACAGAGCGGCACATGCATGTCCCAGAGCTGTAAGGGGAGGATTAGTTAGGGTGGGGTGATGAGACAGAGGGCTGCAGAATGGGAGTTGCAAGACAAGTCATTTCAAGAGAAAAGAGGGAGGACAACAGAGGTAGAACAAAGAGAGACATATTTAGATGAAGATGATGAAGCACTGTGCTGCATCACTGCCTGTGTGCATAGGCAAGTACTCACTAATTACTCTTGTGGGTGCCAGAGGAGTTTTTGCCATGGAGAGAGAGCAGCTGTTCACACACTCGATCAGTGGGGCTAACGTGAGAAGAGGTAAAATGCTGATCACGTTCATAGTGCCGATGGGTAACAGGACGTCACTCAGGTGGAGGTTGGAATTCATCGCCTGTAAGTAATATCCAGAGGGGATCTGTATGGAAACACAGTGGGCATAGAGGTGATCCACCTTTGTACTGTGCACTTGAAAAACTATGCTAACCTTTCTGAAAGTGAGAGCTACTTCTTGCGTACTATTCATGTAAAGGGCTAACAGTTTTATACACAGTCCTGGAAAAAAAAGTTCAAATAACCTTACATTTATGTTGAATGTGAAAACAATGATCATGTTCATTATTTCTCACAATAATTACACTGGTCAACAATGTTTTAATCAGAGATGCAAGTAAAGTATAAATTACAAGATGTGGTGTCCTTTAGTGCGATTGTGAGTGTGAAAGGTTGTTGTGTGTCTATGTGTGCCCCGCGATTGGCTGGCAACCAGTTCAGGGTCTTCCCCGCCTGCTGCCCGAAAACATCTGGAAATAGGCTCCAGCACGCCCCGTGACCCTTGTGAGGATAAAGCGGATCAGAAAATGAATGGATTGATGAAAATATCCCAAAAACCTGATGTGATGTGCTAGGTAAATAGCTAAGACATGTTTTAAATCAGCATCAAAACTACATTTAGGGACACATAGAGCCACTTCTGATTAAGATTTGCTGTTGACCATTGTTATCAAAACTGATTAGCATGGTTAGAAACAGATAAATATGAATATTCACCAGCTATGCGTTATTTACATAAAGCACTGCAAATATTAACATGATGGTCACGTCACTGGTGAGTTATTTTTAGAACAGGCCCAAAGGCTCCTCATGTGGTCCTTGTGGCAGGCACCACATTGGTGACCTCTGCTTTAACTTAGCGACTTGCCTGAGTGACACAGGCTCTGTATATCAGTTGGAGTCCATAAAGTGGGAAGAGCTTGGCCAAGACTTTGACATTCTCTACGTGAGTCTCACTGTAGCGGCCGCCATTGTTCTCCTTGGCCCGGTCCAGCCAAGATGGCACATCTCCACTGAGGTGGCGATAGTGAAGGCAGCACATCTTTAGAGAGTTCAAGAAAACTCCAAGCGTGGTCAATAAGGAGCCACCTTTGACAGAAACAAGACGACACCGGTGAGGTGCCATGTAGGCCAAAAATAACATTTACCTCTTAAACTCATCCCCATTTGTATGCTTGAGTACCTAAAACTATTGGGGAGGTTGCTTTTTCTTTTTTTAGGTTTTCTTTTTGTTATGACCTTTCAATTAGGCAAAAAAAGTTGAACAAAAACATAATTCTAAGCATGATATTAGATGAAATCAGGGGTCTTCAATACTGTTCCTCGAGGGCCAGTTTCCTGGATGTGTTATTATATAGTTACAAAAAAACAATATGATCAAAATCGTTATCCGGTTTCTGCAGAACTTGCTGATTATCTGATCATTTGAATCAATGCATCATGGAGAGACAGAAAACAGGCAGGACAGTGGCCCTCGAGGAATAGGGTTGAAGATCTCTGGACTATACGAAAATAGTGGAAAAACAAACAAACAAAAAATCACCAAAGATATTCCTATGACATAATCAGAATATTGATAAAGTGTGTTATTTTTACCTTTCTTGGGTTTGTAGGTGAGTTTGTTGCGCATCATGTGTATGGCAATGAGTGCCAGCAGTGCAGAGGTAAAAGGGATTAAGAAAGCCAAATTTTTGGCCACAGATTGCTGGATGTAAGCAATACCCAGAAACACAACCGTGGAATTCAGATTAACCAACCAGTAGAACCTAAACGCAGTAAAAACAAAAATCACACGTCTTCAAGCATTCATTTTCCATTACGTTTTGCTTTCCGTCATCCGGCTACAATTCCTTCCTCTAAAGTTAGATGAACAAATTGCTAGTTTTAATTTGAGATATATATTATGGGCACCGATGTTCACCATTGTTCCACTGCTAACGCAATAGACAACTTTATGTACTGTAGATGCATCACATACCAGTTGAAGAAACCCAGTAGCTGGTATTGATTGTAGCTCTGCAAGTTGTATGCTCCCAAGGGACAGAGAATAGCCCGGATGCCGCCAATGCCCAGCGCAGCAGCCAGGAGGCCGGTATAGAACAGGGCCTGCTGCTCTTGAGGTTCTAACTTGTGACTCATATGATGAATGTCAATGTAGAAATCTTCAAAGGGGAATGCTACCACAGGTAACATGGCTGTGCCTACAGAGATAACAATTGACGAGTCACTGTATTTGCAGGTCAAAAGCGTCAGAAACCTATCAGCTCACAGTGGGCTGAAATATTGAATTGGATATGAGGTCAAAGGGTAATTGTAGGGATCAACAGAATGTACAGTGCTGTGAAATTGTATTTCCACGCCTTCCTGATTTCTGTGTTCTTTGCATATTTATCACACACAAAGGCTTCAATTCATTAAACCAATGTTATTATCACACAGGGTTTACCCAAGGAAATACGAAATGCAGTTTCTAAATGCCAATTTAATTTATTAAGGCACACAAAAAAATATATCAAAAAGTACCTGTCCCTATGTGAAAAAAATAAATTTCCCCCACCCCCTTGTTGAATCACAAAGTAACTGTGACTAAAGTCAGGTTTGGGAAAGCTGATTTCAATATCACAGGCAAGCACCACATTTGTTGATTCAAAAAAATCACATAAATAGATTCTGTCAGACAAAGTGAAGTAGTCTACAAGATCTCAAGAAACAAACGCATCATGCCATGATCTGAAGAAATTCAAGAAGAAAAGTTATTGAAGTCTATCAATCTGGAAAAGGTTACAAAGCCATTTCCAAGATTCTGGGGCTGCAGCAAACCGCTGTCAACTTGCTTTGATTGATGGGACAACGACTCCTGCTGTCTACAGAAAATCCTGAAGGTGAACGTTCGAAAAACTCAAGTGCTCTTGGATCATGCCGCAGAACAATGTTCTGAAACACACCAGCAAGTCCACCTCTGAATGGCTAAAAAAAGCAAAGTTTTGGCAGGTCCAAGTCAAAGTCCAGATTTGAATCCAATTGAGATGCTGTGGTGTGACCTTAAACGGACAGTTCATGCTCTAAAAACCTCCAATATGGTGAAGTTGAAGCAATTCTGTGAAGCAGAGTGGGACAAAATTCCTCCACTGCGATGCCAAAGACTCATCGCCAATTATCACAAACACTTGATTTCACTTATTGCTGCCAAGGGTGGCACAACCCATTATTAGGTTCAGGGGACACTTACTTTTTCACAAAGGGACAGGTAGGTTTGGATTTATTTATTATAGTTTTTTTTGGGGTCTAAATAAATTATATTGGCATTTGGTTTTCTTTGGGTTGTCTCTGTGATATTAAAATTGGTTTGATGAACTGAAATCTGATGTGTGTGATAAATATGCAAAGAGCACATAAATCAAGAAGGGGGTGAATACTTTTTCACGGCCCTGTACTCATATACGGTGAAACCACAATTCATTCTTAAATTTTTGTTTGTCAATAAGGACATTCCTGAACGAGGATCCACTGTGCGTGATTTTAGAAAACAAAAGAAAAAATGCTCCGAAATCCACAAGTTAAAACCCTGGCAAAATTTGAACCCTCTCATTCTAGAACAAGCAAAATAAATGGCCACTACGTCTTACCAAAGAAATGGAGAAAAGCGCACAAGTAGAGCACCTTGGTTCTTCCTAGGCAGGTTTCGGCAAACCAGCCAACCAGCACAGGGGTGAGGGTGCTGGCTCCTATGAAGCACAAGTTCACTGTTGCAGCCAGGTAGTTGTCGTAGCCGAGCTTTACAGTGCAAAAAAGGATCATGTTGCATACAATGCCAAAAAATGTGAATCTTTCACATAGCTCCACCAGCAGAACACAAATGATGACTTGAAGCTTCTTGCGGCCCCCAGGTAATGCTCTCTGGTCCGGATGAGCTGTCTTGGAAAGCCGCCGAAGGTGGTGTTTGCCCTCGGGCAGTCTCTGAATGTCTCCTGCCACCATCCTGCCAGTAAACTGTTTTCCCTGCTCCCTCGTGGAATGGATGTTTTCTGTGAAACTGCAGAGCTCTGAATGTGATATCAAGGCCTTCTCTGAGAGGAGCAGCTGAGGCCAGGGGCTGGGCTGAGTGGACATACAAAACGTGAGACACAACCGTGTTCTACACGTGCTGGTGGCTGACGATCTTCACCTTTTATTACCTTACTGATTAAGAGTGTCATACGTTTGTCTCACAGTCATCTGACACTTCATGAAAACGAGAAGTGATAGATGGAAACAATTTAGAGAGCAGCTCAGAAATAGTTCTGTGATGACCAACAAGAATCATGCATTTGTTTTTGTTTTTGTTCTTCGGCCAAACAGCTTTTCCTGCACTCGTACATTTAATGTAGTAAACTTTGAAAGATTGCACCAAACATAGCAATAAACATGTATAAGAATTTACAGTAATGCAGATCGCTTTGATGCAACAATAAAATATCCTTCCCTTTCACACATAGGAGGCACTCACCAAATGCCACAAGTCTTTGTCGTAACAGTCCAAACTCATTGTGGCATGCTTGCTGTATTTAGGGTGATGATGTGAAGTGCGAGTGAGACAGGAGGCACACCAAGCTGGCCTGAACTCCAGTAAAACAGCCTGCTGCCTTCCATGAATCAGTACAGTATATTGTACCTGGGGTTAAGGTGAAGGTTAAACACAGGTCTATGTGACAGGTCTGAAATACAACTGCCCTATTGCAAATATTGCATCTCTTTTATTTTTATAGACAACATGACTGTAGCTGGGGTGCTGTAAAACTGTTCCTGACAGTTGATGTAAAAAGTCAACACACGCTTGTTCAAATTTGAGGTTTTTCTGACATAACACAATGAGATTGAGACACCCTTTATAAAAAAAAACAGCATTAATGTGACCCTCAAACGGTACAACTCTACTGAAATTAAAATATTTTCAAGAGGAGATGTAAAATATAAACAATTGAGGTAATGTGTCCACACCCTCTAACAGATGGGGATGTGGCTGTGTTCAGAATTAACCGGCCGCGTTCAAATTTACACGAAATGTGAGTTGTTCTAGCAGCCCTTTTCTGACATATTGTGCTTTCTTGCAGTAGCCTGAAACATGGTGATCGTCTATGAACTAAAATAAGGTAACAAAGATAAGTGTGCAGAAATTATACAAGAGACAATAGCTTTTGAAACAAAATACTTCAAATCTATGGGAGCTAATACTAGAGTTTAATTATAACAGTCAATCACGTTCTTGGTCAGGAAATAAGACTACCATTTATATATAAATTACAATATTCATATATTTTTAATGTTGCGTTTGAATGTATTAGCCTTCAGTATTTGACCCTGTTTTTCTAGTAAAATGTATTTTTTTACAAGAGTTTGTGAAAGTGTGTGTGTGTCTGTGTGTATACAGCACATTTGACAGTAAAGTACTTGATACTTATCATTTGCATTTGCATTGGGGAATCAAAGCACTGCATTAATAAATTCATACTGTAAGTGCAAAGTAAACTTAAAATATATACCTAAGTACAGGCGTGGTAAAAGTACCAAAGTAAAAATATAAAAGGTCAAACGTCGTCATAGTTACAAAAACGGCGTTGTGTAGTGGCGTGGTGCATCATGGGAAGACGGTTGTTGTTGAATATGAAGGAAGAAACTGCACGTTAACTTTACAGGCAGTGTGACTATAAAAGTAAGTAAGAAAAGAAGTGATTCGGGCAAATGTCATTTAGTTCCTCGAGGACGATAAACTATCCACAAACCATAATAGCGACAGAGTTTATATCTTTTACAAGCGTAGTAACATCCTGGTGCGAACATCGTTAGCATAAATTAGCTAACAATAACTCGTGTATTTGAGGGTCCATTTGCAATAGCTTTTAGGAGACACGAGTAACGCCGACTTGGCTGTTGTTGCAGAATCATTTATGAGATTGATAACGGAACAATAAATTAAGACTCAAATTTTTATCCCCACAGGACGACGCTTTGATGTAAAATTGTCCAGCTGCAGAAGTCGACGTACTAGTAATGTCTGGTTGGTGTCTGCCGAACTCCCCGTCGCTTGCGTCCGAAGACTTCAGCTCCACTCCTCTCAAGCCAAATGTGAAAAAACATGTCCACGTTTCGGAGTACACGGTGGACGACGACGTCCTACCTGAGGACGACGACACTTACTCCCTGCTCTCCCCCATCTACCATGACAGTTATGAGAGCGATGAAGACGACGAGCTCAGTACGACTGAGCAACCGCCCAGGTACTTCGTGATTCCATAAGGTGGATAGAAAGCATACCAATGTCTTTTAAACTCTGTATTTTCTTTCTGTCATTATTTTTTTTAAAGATGTGAGCTACAAAAACCCTCTTCAGCGCAGATAGAACCTGAAGCCCTCAGTGCATGGGAAATGTGGCTGGTAAACAAAACAAAAGAAGACCATCTTAAAATGAAAAAGAAAACAGAGGAGGCAAGTTGACAAGGAGCTTTATCGGTGTACTGTCACCCAGAGTCTTCTCAAAAAGGGCATGGCTACAAGCTCTGATTCCAACACCTCTTTAACCAGGCACGTTTACTCAAGGAAAAAAAAGAACAAGAAGAAATGGAACGTAAACAGAAAAAGATCATGGAGGAAAAGAAGATCAGAGACTGGCAGCAACTTAAAAGAGAGCAGGTTGAAAACTGGTCTACAACTCACAATCGCAAATGATAATTGCCCATTAAGCATTTTAGCCAGTGCAGCAAAAAATGCTCAGATTGTGTGTTTTTGTTACTGTAATCCAAGGAAAGACATAATCAGCTTCTGAAAATCGACAGAGAAGAAGCAGAGGTGCGGCGTCAACAGGAAAAAAAAAGAGAGACTGAACAGAAAGCTCAACAAAAGTACAACAATTGGCTGCAGAAGAAGAACCAAGAGAGGTTAGAAAAGGAGAAGAGGCAAAAAGTAAGATCGATTTTAAAATGTCTGTATTTTCGCTATTGCTTGGTCGCCATGTACAGTATTTCCATATTATCACTGGGGATCTCATTTCAACAGGAGGAAGCAAGTCTGAGGGAGGAGCAGGAGAAAGTGCGACGGAGGAAGGCAGAGGGGAACTTTAAGGAATGGCTGGCAAAAAACAATGACAAATGGAAAGCAAATCCAAAGCCACCTCATTATTCAAGTGAGTGTGATCTGGCAATTATTAGCTGCTCGGTAGCTTTCGGGATAATACGTTCGTTTATGCATGCTTTTCAGCAGTGAATCGGGGTTCATTATTTTCATATCGGTGTAACCTGCGAGTGTTATCTTCCCACCAGGTCCCTGCAGATTCCACCCACCACCCAGTTTTTACAACCCAATCCCATGGAAACCCATTCACATGCCCCCTCCGGAATCTCCTCCTGAAAATACACTAAGCAAGAAGTCTCAGAAACAAAGAAGAGGACAGCAAAGCTCAGCATTAAGACTCACAAACAGGACACGTAGATGACACTGAGGGTGTTTTAGCTAACTCAAATGTGAATCACAATGCAACATGGGGAACGCATTCAGATTTTTTTTTTTTTTTTTTTTTGGTGGGCCAATTTTAATGTTGGAATTTTAGAATGTCTGCAATTGACTGCCAACCAGTTCAGGGCCTACCCCCGCCTCTCGCCTGATGGCAGCTGGAATAGGCTCCAGCACGCCTGTGACCCTGGTGAGGAAAAGCGCTTTCGAGAATGGATGGATTTTACAATGTGAGTTAGTGTGTTCTTTATCACGTTGAGTTTCCAGGAGATATTTGTTAATCCAGAGCCTTTTAAGTCGCTTAACGTTTTGAATCCTGTTGCATTTATTGCACAAGTGATTCAAATGGTGCAAGTCCCTAATCCAAATCAATGTGTCACAATGCAGAGACTTTTTGGTTTACTTTCGCTACATGAAAAGGTTGCAAATGTTGGAAATAGTTGTCATGCACCTTACTTTTACATCAATGTCAACTCCCTCAATAATAAACAACTTTGCATTATTACCATGTGAAAACAGGATATTGTTGTTTTGACATAAAGACAGGATTCGTTGTAAAACTATACACTAGTGTTTCAACCCTTTAAAGTCAAGAATAGGCCAATTAATCTAGGGGCCATCCTTCCTGCTGGAACACTAACTCTACGGCGTCTTTGACATCCTGCACCACAAAGGACGGCTGTGTGAGGCTCGGGTCAAAGCGAAAGTCCCTGTGGCCGTGAAAGATGCGCTGCTCGGTCACCGTGTGCCCCGTGTCTGACGGCAGCTCTTCCTCTTTGCTGTAAACTCCTGTACACACCAGAATGGATTGGCACGCCTCCGGGAGATCCGAGCCTGACCTGAACACAGCGGGTGCGCCGCCTTGCTCGCTCGATGTCATTTTAGGGGCCTGGTCAACAGCTTGAGCACATGCTCCGCTTTGGTTAGCTTGCTTCTGAGCCTGAGAATACTGAGCGGTCTGGAGGTAGCGGTTGTAGAGATTGGCACCATATATGTCAGCCATAGGGTTATCACTAACAAGAAAAGGTGACAAGACATGAATCAGTTTGGATTAACAAAGACTGAGGGCCAAGATGGAGGAATGGAGTCACTCACCCTATAGCGTACAATCTCTTCACGGGTGTGGCCCATCCAAGTCTCTCAGCTTGCTGCCTGACCAGCAGCTCTGCATAATTATAAGTCACTACGCTGGGTTTACCAATCAGCGCCTCATACTTGAGGTCATGACCTGTCACCTTCTTGTAAAGGCTCTCCAAGCACACGAGGAACATACCATGGCCAAACCTGTCAGGGAACACGATATGAATGATACTTCAGGAAAAAGAGCAGCACATTTTTTCCCCCGCCCCAGATACTCCACCTGGGATTCTTAGCCTCAGCCATCCACAACAGGTCCATGTTACAGGCCAGCACCGGAATGTGTGGATACTGCGCAGAATTCCAATTCCTGTCCGGGTTTCCGTTGGTTAAAAGTACATCAACAATGAGCTGGAGGTTGGTCTCCCATCTGATTGGCTCACCAAATAAGATGACAGCTATAAGGATACGAGGGCAAAGACAAAAACGTGCAGGTGTATCTCAATGAATTAGAGTATAATTCATTCATTTTCCGAACCGCTTCATCCTCACTAGGGTCGCGGGGGGTGCTGGAGCCTATCCCAGCCGTCTTCGGGCAGTAGGCGGGGGACACCCTGAATCGGTTGCCAGCCAATCGCAGGGCACACAGAGACAAACAACCATCCACGCCCACACTCACACCTAGGGACAATTTAGAGTGTTCAATCAGCCTGCCATGCATGTCTTTGGAATGTGGGAGGAAACCAGAGCACCCGGAGAAAACCCACGCAGGCCCGGGGAGAACATGCAAACTCCACACAGGGAGGCCGGAGCTGGAATCGAACCCGGTACCTCTGCACTGTGAAGTCAACGTGCAAACCACTGGACTACCGGGCCGCCTTAAGAGTGTAATAGAATGTTTTATTTATTTCAGTAAATACGTGAAACTAGTATTCACAACACAGAGTGAAATATTTCCAGAATTAAAAAAAAAAAATGTGTAGAACCTAATGAGCATTCGTGAAACAGAAAATGGATGGATGGATGGATTTATAAATTAGATCAATTCACCACCTGTAGAGATTAGAATATTATATGAGAAATAATCAAAGCTATGTTTAATATAGATATGAGGAAGGAATTGACCTTCTGAAAAGTATTGTCCGATGTATTTATCTAACCTACCGGTATCTAAATTTCACATTTTAAGTAAACTACTGAAAAAAAGACTGATCAATGATAACTTAGTGAGATGTGAAGCCATTATTAGCTATTTGCATTATTAGCTTAATGGCACATTGCGGACAGACATACTTTGACTATAGTGTGACCTCGACTTGAACTGCCTTAACGAAGTAAATAATTTAACACCTTTGCAGGCAAAGACCAGACAACACTCAATATGTATCGCCTTGCTGACTTGCGGAATCACACCCAAGTCCTGTCCAAACCTGCTAGAAACGAAAGTACTACCAGAGCGATTCGTAAACAAAAGTGCTGAAACAGTTCTTAGGACAATGAAAATGCTGCAAGTGATTCGGGAAAAACGAAAGTGAAGTACAGTATCTGTACCAGTTGAAAACGACGCCCTGCTTAGAATATGTAAGACTTGTCTTGAGATGTTGCTTTTGCACATTTGTGCCCTGATCACAACGATTGCTTGTATCACACGTGTGCCCTGAACGTTCAGCTAAAATCTTCTTGGATAAACTTCTCCATTTCTAGCCTCTGATTTCACACCTCCCCTCAGCCCGAATTCAAACGAACATGCGGAGGACTCGGAGGAAGCAGAGAACGACGAAAGCATCCCGCTGCGACCACAACATCCTCTCCCTCCCCGCCTCCATCAGATGCTTAGTGTTTAATTTATTGTTTTATGTATGCATGCAAACATACCATCTATTGGCCGTAAACCTTTAGTGGGAGGAATCTGTGAGACAAGACACGAGTATGCAAACAATTATTGTATATGCACTGGAAACTGATTGATTATATCTACCAGAACATCAGGTACACCAGCACAATCTAAATACATCAAATAAAAGGAAAGCTGCTACAAAAAGTCCGCTCTTAAAATGTGACGATGTAATCAAGAAGTTTGTAGTTACTGTGGATCTAAATAAATGTAGAAACTCACGCTGTCTTTGGGTCTTCTGTTGTGATCCACGATATCAAGAAGAGGGTAGCCCTCTCTGAGATTATCTATGGTGACAACATTCTTGAAGCCCAACCTGATGTTTAGTAGGTCAAGGTCATTCTGCATAGTTTCGAACACTTACATAAATCGACGGAACAAACACACAGTAAAGGGTTCAAAGTTTTGGAAACATCAAAGAGCGGAGTGGAAGCACATTAAATAAACAGAGCATGCACACAGCAATGTCAGTTCAGACAGAGCATGAGTTGGTGATTTGAAACAGGATACATGTGAGCCACCTCTTCAACGGGACCCTGTCCTGATACCAGCACACACATTTGGTGAAACTGTGTGAACATTCGCAAAGGACTGTGGGACAGCATTACCTGGTCAGGTGACACCTGAGTGCAATGGGCACAAAGAAACAGTCGTTAGGAGGCTAGAAATAAGACACAGCGAGTTAGGAAAACATACAATTTCAGAAATGGAATTAATTTACCTCCACTTCAAGCAGATGCGAAAGATGCTCCGCCTTCGTCTGCCGCATGCAGTTTCCAGCATTGGTGACAAACACCACAGGCACTTTGTATTTTCCCTGGTGGTCCACGAGGTTCTTGAAACACTCCTGGGCCGCAGGGATGGGGGATCGACCGCGCACCAGCACGCCATCGATGTCGAAGAGGAGACCAAATGAGCCCTGAGGAGAAGTCTAGGGCAAAAGACAGCAACACATGCACAGTGACCAAAAAAATCAATTAATTGATGATCCATTATGTGAAATTAATTCTCTGGAAAAATTAAATGCGACATGTGAAAATGTTCCTTTTATTTTTTGTATACAAAAGGTTTCGAGTCATTAAGTGTGAAATTACAAGTACATCTTTTGGTTTGATGGTGTATGGTTAAATTAACCCCCGGTGTCCTCTAAGTCTAAGCGCCATTAATTTGCAGTCTGGAACTGGAGGAGTGAAAATCTCCATCTCCGGTGGGAGTGTCAGAGCCTCAAGAAGTCTTCAATCACAACACAAAAAGCCATGAGGATTGTTACTGGCTGCTTAAAAATATACAACAGAGGTTGTACACAATGCTGAATATTGCAACAATTTTTGGGAAGTTGGCAACACTCAATTGCCACCTGATTTATCACACTCTCTGTCTTTTGTCGCCATGGGAACGAAAGCCATACTCAGCATTTGCATCAGAGAACCCTCCCCAAATGCCATGGTTTCAAACATAATGTGAAATGTTGATATCAAGTGCATTAAACTGCATTATTTATTTTTTAATTTATGCATATTCCAATTCAGGCAAAACAGTGCATGTACTACAACCAGTAGACGCACTGTTGACAAGTTGACTGTCAATAATGACAATAAAATAAAATAATTTAAATTACTCCGACAAATAGGTTTTGTTTTTATGGATGTATTCATTTTTATCTTTATCACTGTAACTGTATTGAGACTTCTCATTTTTTGGATACCTCATTCACAAGAGGCAAAACAGACACGGGCAAGTTCTACACCACTTCAAACTACAACCACACTATTGCATAAAAACTAAAAACAATATTTGCCAGTATTAACAGTGTGTACAAGGATTTTTTATGTTCAATTTATAATACTGTACCTCTCTTTCATCGGATACCTTTAAAACGTTCAATTTAATTGGGGGTCGTGCATTTCTGAGTCAATTAAAAATAAACGTTCAATTATTGTTATTATTACAATACATAGAATGAACTCTTTCTGTATGGCTTCAAGTAACAAAGGGTGATCGCTACTTTTTTCCAGCGGCATTGTAGAGCACATACGTCGATTGCGTAAGTGCAGGTAAAATAACATTGATTAGATTAAAGAACTGTACAGTACTAGTAATAATAAATCGAGAGCAGTTGCTGGAGGTTGTTTAAGTGTTGCCATTTCTTCACTTTTTTCCTTCACGATTTTTGCTTGAAACAAACAAACAAAAACGAAGGCAATACTTACATGGCTGTAATTTCTTCTTACTGCTTTTTCGCTGTTTGATTGAAACAGTTTCCATGCACTTTTCCAAAATGTTAATCTCTGCATTTTTGTTGAAGTGCCGCGTATACAAATAAAAACATACCCAGTCAAACGAGTTAAATTCTTAAACGACACCGACGGCCTTTCCAACTGTTGTTTAGGTCGCAAAAAGTTAAACCTTGGACCAATATCGCACTGACCCACTAAGAGTGGTGCGTTTGACTTTTTCCGGTCACCGAACGCGCATGCGTACAAATACGTCACGCTTCCCAGAAACGCTCTTTTTACGAGTTCCTGAGGCGCTTTTCATTTTACGAAAACTGAACTTTCTTCTCCGTCGGTGTGATTAAATTGCAACATTTCTTCCAAATATGTTGTTATTTTATAGAAGTCATTTATCTTGACACAATGCTGTTCGTTCTGAAGCTACACAACTGATACATACAGTTGTACTTTGAATCATCGTACTTGTAAACATGCCACAAGTTTGTGCAGCCAAGCCCGACAATAACGACGCAATTGGCTGATAAAAAATGTAAGACAGATCAAATGTTTAAAGTGTGAAGAAGAAGCTTATTGGTTAATAGTTATTTCGTAAGATTGTGCAAAAACTATATAAGCACATTCATTGATTGTTGATGTCTGCTTCACAGGTTCAGGGTTTGAATTTTGTCTCTTTCAGTTTCGATTTCATGTTTTTCCCATGCCGATGTGGATCATCGCCTACAGTACTTCCATATCAAGCCTGTTAGGCGAGGTGACAAGTAAACTGCCCACAAGTATGAATATGAATGTATTTGGCTCTTTGTATATGTGCCCTGCAAACGGTGTACCCTGCCTCTTGACCAGCTCACCCATAACTGAATGGGGAAAAGTGGCATAGAAAATTGATGGTTTCCAAAATTTTTAGCAGGGTGGGGGTGAATGAATAGGGGTGGGACAACACGAGGAGCGTCGGCATGGAACTTAAGAATCGGCGCCTCGAATTGAAGTGCATTTACATGGGACAGGAGAACTGAACCAATGTCGTTTTTCATCAATAGACGCTACAGCTTCTTGTTTACTTTCAAACTTGGCTTGTAGCAGATGTGTGGGACGTCACGCACGTTTTGAACACGATGTCTCTGATCTGGTGGTGAAAGGATACTTTGATTCTCTCCTCTTTCATCTATAACTACCTCAAACAACAAGGCATATGCAGGAATAGTGGTTATGAGTATCTGTGTCCTATGTGTTATATTACTGTACAGTATTTTGTTATTTATATTAACTGTACTGCAAATCACTTTGTTACAGCTGCAGCTGTTGTGAAAGCGCCATATGAATAAAGATGTATTGTGCTTTTAAGTCAAGTCTAGAATTAAAATCCAAATCAAATGTTATGAATTAAAAACATTTATTGGCACAAACTAAACATGTTGTACTAATAAACAGTACAAAGCACAACGCTTGGGTAAAGCTCATAAAGCTTTTTAAGGCATCAATTTAATACAAACCAATGTGATCCATTCCTCAGCAAAATCTTAGTTCATTTTCCAGTCCATATATCTTGGCCTTTAACGTCGTCAGTTCACTCTGGACCTTCTTAGTTCTTGTATTGCTATCCCGGACCTCTTGCAAGATAGCCAAGTCCTGGTTAGGCCCAATGCTAAGCGTTACCTGCAGAATACATACCAATGTTTATGGTTAAACATACTCGAAATTCAGCGTTATCGTGCACATAACTACACATTAATTTCCCTTTGTAGAGAAAAGGGCAATCACTCTCTCATATTTTCATTTTAAGTGTTGTCTGTCCCTCAGTTGTTTTACCTGTATAAGCTGTTTTTCTACATCTTTGAGTTTTTGCCTAAGTTGCCTGAGGTCTGTCTTGAAGCCCTCCACCTCCAAGGTCCTCCTCTTCTCCAGTGCCTCATAACGCTGAGTCATCAGCTTAAGACGCTGAGCCACTTTTTCCGCACGCTCCTGTGAACATCAAATACTCCTAGAGTGAGATGGGGGTTGTCCACAACACAGTGGAACCTTCCAAGTCAAATGCTTGTAAGTATATTACCGGTACTCATATAATTCAGAAATTGGTGGACTTTTAATATTGATAGGTGTGAATGTGAGCATGAATGGTTGTTTGACTGTAGGTGCCATTAGATTGGCTGGCAATCATTCCAGTCCGTAGCATCCTAACACCCTAAAATCAGCTGGTATGGGCTCCCCCGTGACCCTAAAGTGGATAAGCGGTCTAGAAAATGGATGTATGGATGTTCTGTAATTTGAAAAAAAATCAGGGGTCCACCAGCGTCTTAAACAGACTGTGTTTCACTGTAATAAAGTACAAGAAGAACATCTCATCTAATAATGTAATGAGTTACCATTACCTATGTCCATGTTGTTATAACATAAAACCGTAATCAGAAAAGAATCCTAAAATGCACTACACAAATCACATTTACTGTAGTTTTCGGACTATACGCACTTTGGAGTATAAGGCGCACCTTCAATGAATGGCTTACAGTATTTTAAAACTGTTTTCATCCATACTGTGCACAGCATTATAAGGCGCATAGAACAAACAGAAGCTACAATAGCGGTTGCATACTGCATCCACTAGATGGAGCTATGTTAAAGGAATACAATGCAATACAATACAGCTTCATTTATAAAGCGCTTTCACAACTGCTGCAGCTGTAACAAAGCGCTTTACAGAACTTTTAAAATACTACGTTCAAGAAATCAGAATACTGATCCATATATAAAGGTGTTTATAAGGTGCACTGTCGGCTTTTGAGAAGATTGAATGTTTTTAGGTGTGCCTTATAGTGCGGAAAATGCGGTATTATTATGAAAACAAAGGACAATGAGAGCCCTAAAACAGTTGTACCTTCAATATTTCCCTGCCAATATCCCCCTGCTCCCTGGCTTGGGCCAGTTCTGATTCCAAAGCAACACACTGCTCCCTGTACATCTCTGCCATACGGTGGGCTTGCTTTATGTCCTCCTGCATTGCCTAAAAAGATCAAATCAACCACATAAAAGACATTTTCGTTTTAAGATGGGTTTGTAGGGAGGATGTTTCAGCATTATAAAACACTTAGTAGACATACCTTCACTTCGTCCTTATGTTTCTGCCTGAAGTCTGGCTGAGGCTGCGGGCTGAGCCGAGTAGGGCTGGCCCAAATTGGACTGCTGCTGCGAGCAGCTTGCCGCATTCGCCCTACTTCCACACCAGGAGAGACAGATTTTTTGGGACGCTCAAGGCGCGTGCTCAGATCCTCGAGGAGGCGGTCCTTCTCCAACATCCATTTCTTCTCCTGAGTCTTTGTTTCATATTTTAGCTTCAAGAAATCTTTGGTGCTTTCGTAGAGGAGGTTCTGGGTTCGCTGTAGCCTGAATAACACACACACATACACACCAACTCATCTTTAGGTCAAATGTGTTTAAACGTCTAGACTCTACACAATAAAACATCTCACTTCTCAGTCAAATTGGTGATGTAGCACTCAAATCTCTGCCTTTCAGCCTGTGCTTCGTCTTTTTTCATCTGTCGGTCCTCCTGGAGTGTCTCAACCTGCTCTCTGGCCAGTCGGGTTTGTTCCTCCATCTGGGCCTGCAGAGCCTCCACCTGGGGCCACGCAATCAAAATCAACGTTTCATGAATACGTCTACAACATTTGGATACAAGCAGAAAACATCCTTACCTGTAGTATTAAAGTATGGTTGTCCGTCTTATATTTTTCCAAACTATCGCCAGTTCCCAAATCTGCTAATTTTGCTTGCTTAATGGTCTCTGCTAATAGAACACAAGAGTGGCATTATTAAAAGAAAAAAAAACAACAACCAAACAAATCATCTAGTTCTTTTTTTCTGCATTTCCACTGTAACATATCAATCTGGTAGTATGACAAGAAAAGTAAAGTCGTCACATTTTCAGACCTCTGCTGATCACAGTGGGTTTTAAAATTGTTGGCCTGAGATTGAGATTCTCCCCCAACTCCTGGTTCTTCTGTTTGATCGCCACCTAGGTATAATATTTTACACAATTATTATTTTCAAGTTACTTCTCGTGAAAATAACAAAACTTGGAAACCTGGAGTGTAAACTCCCAGTCACAATGCCATGGCGACCTCTACACAACAAAGTGAATACTGTACCTACTCCGACAAGATACAATACAGAAGCTGTGGTAAAGATTCTACCATTACCAACCAATGATACCATAATTATCATAATTTCAGCAATACACTTATCATTATTAATATCTAGTATGATGAAAAAGTGTACCTTGTGAGGAGGTTCCCGCAGGAAATATGTGGTCTCTCCATCATCAGTACCCACCAGGGAAAGAAGGTGTTGAATTTTCTTTCTGTCCTCCAGCTCTCTAGACAACAGTAAAGAGATGCAATGATGGTTTTGAAAATTACATTTTATTTTGGGGGGCATGTTAAGACACCAAAAAGGCTATTCTTTTGTCAAAATAACGAATAAACAGTGAATTTGAGAGGCCAGAATAATAATAACTTTGATTTGTACAGTGCCTTCCAGCGACCCTTATTATTTTACTTTATGTTAACTGTTTTGTTAAGCGCTTTGTTACAGCTGCCGCTGTTGTGAAAGCGCTATATAAATCAGCATGTATTGTATTGTAATTGTATTGTATTGTTTTGCATTGAATTGTATTGTATTGTATTGTATTGTATTGTATTGTATTGCTTTTCCTCCCACCTGATCTTTAGTCTGTCATTTTCTGCATGAAGCCGTAGAGATTGTTCTCTTTCTTGGTAGAGGTACACCTGCATGTCACTCAACGCATTCTGCAACTCTGCAATCTCCCCTTCACGCTGCCGCAAGTCACCCAGTAGTTTATGCTGGGAAACAGGGATATTAGTGCACATTGGAACATATCTTCTGTAACATCAAAATCAAAAGCCCGTCACTTTGGCTCACTTGGTCCTCTATGATGCTCTTGTACTTCTCCAACATCTTCAGCAGCTGCCCGTGCTCTCCGTCAAACTGGGCAATCTTCTTCTTGTAGAACTCCAAAAGTTCTCTGGAGGGACGAAGGTGGGCCAACCGCTCATTGAGAGGGGGAAGTGGGGAGTCTGTTTCCTTCCCAGAATTATTCACACAGGCACAGGATCTGCAACACGAAAGACGTGTCAGTCCTTTGGAGTGGAATACTTGAATACGTGATTAAGAATGTAGTGTATATAAAAAAAAATACCTTTGTGCCACTGAAGGTTTTTTGGGAGATCCCATCTGAAGGCAAAACTAAAAATATAAGAGAGAGCGTATGTAATACGCCGTAAATACAGTAATATACAGTATAAAAAAAATCACGCACAATTATGAATGTATGGTACAATGCCAAGTGAGATGGTTTGGTAGTGTTAAGGAGGGGGAGCAGTCAATTTTCCCTTGGCCCTCCTTGGACACAGGTTCTTTTATTTCTCTATAGGGTGGAAGAAGACCCAACACCACGTCGTCTTTTCTTCAGTTTATCACAGCGCAACACGAATCGATTCGGGCTCCTGAGAGTCTCAGATCTCGTCAGGAAGCCCCGAGAAAATACAGACTCCCGCTTATGTAGAGATAATATGTTAATGAGGGGCGGGCAGTCCTTCCCCTTATGTAAAAATCAGAAACAAAGAAAGGTCAGTACAGCCCAATGTGATTGATGAGGGAGGCTCACTGTTGACCTGAGGGCAAAATCCAGACCTCCTCCTGTGGCGCCTAAATCCCAAGATAGGATTGCCTTTCCTTGGGAAACCGGAGGGTCTTAATGAACCTTGCCTAAAGAAAACACATAGGGGCTGTTCATCCCTTAAGGTTAGAGAAGATGTTGACCCCAACTCTGTATTCCTTGTTTCAAGTGGTCACAGATGTTCAGGAAAGAGACTTTTACCAATGGTACTCATGGTAAGGCGAAATTCCTCAACATCAGCAACACAGAGGCTTGAGATAAATGTGTCCACTGGAGAGGTCCTAAAAGTGGTGGGGGTCGCCGGTCATAAAAGGTGGTTGTAGTCACAGTGAGCAGTAAATACCTTCAACAGCATTTACATTCTTTGTTTTCGTGTTAGAACAGAACCAGCAACAGAGTGGGGCTAAATAAAATCACAGTAAGGAATAAATTCCTTAACAGTAGTCAGAAAAAAACATTAACAACATTGAAAACTGACTTTTTTTCCTACATATTCTAAACTACTCTAATGTTGTCAACTAACATCAACAGACACCGTAAATTCAACCTTGTGTGAAACAACATACTGTATACAGTACATACATATATGAATTTCATACTTTTTCGCAAATTTAAACGATTGGTCAGACCACATAAGGGGATGTTATTATTATAATAACAATAATAATATACAGTATATTTTTTATATACGAATGATTGACTGATCTTTTGTGGCATAAGACTCTACCTAACACCAGTGACATACAGCGCATATATATTTAAATGTTTTTATTTTATAAAATGTATGGAGGGGTGGAAACTCATGTCGGAAAAATATTACTTAGAAGCAAATGAACTGTTACTTTTCTGTTGCGCTTGTCCTCATTAGGGGCAAGGAGGTGAAGCCCATTGCAGCTGACTGTCGAGAGACGAGGTGCAACATTTTACTGGTAGCAAGCCAATTGCAGGACAGCAGACGTATTTTTTATTATTTATTTAATACCGATTAGTCCGAACATTATGCCCACTTTCACAATTTAGTTGGATAAGCACATCATGTAAAGTGTCCTTGGGTGTTTTGAAAGGCGCTTATAAATAAAATGTATTATTATTATTATTATCATGTTGCCTTGACTCATTTTTGGTTAACATCGTGACCGGAAGAAGTATTGTACTATTTAGTCGTATTAATATTTTTGTGCGTCTCGATTTTATTTTTGTCAGAAACATAAAATATCAAACAAGAAAAAAACAATTTCTGAATGCATAAAATGAAACGTTCAATTGGTAATCACAAACACAAAGAGGCGTTCATGTCGTTTAACACCGAGGAGGCGGAGATAAAGATTCACTTCCACGTACAGGGGGCCTGGAGAAGCGGGACTTTTGAACTGTTCTCCTTTGACACAATATATAAGACAGCATTGCAGATGCTTAAGAGTACGCGCACCCGTCATGCAGATGTATTGATTTAGCAGAGAAGTTGTTTTGTACTTAACGGTATCATGTAAATAAGGACCATATCACTATAATATCTGCAAAAAGCGGTAGTTGTCGTCTACATTGCGTACGTCTTGAAGATAATATTTCTGATGTAGAAAATAAAAAGACATCTGGATTATTAGGACTCATGATTAAACATTACTCAATTGTCACATACCGTAGAGCTGTTCTGATATCTCTTGTTGTTCGTTGCAATTGTAGCAGTTTGAAACCCGGAAGTCTACACTTATTCGTCTTCTTTGGGTTGAAACGGGAGACGTGGTAACTACTCCGCCATCTAGCGGTAAATAAAATAACCGCCGACAACGTAAACAAATGTAGTTGGTCAAAATAAACGCTAACAACAACAATAACAATACCAATAATACAAAAATGCTATATTAGTATTACTTCTAGATCTACCACAAGTACATTTAGAATTTTACAGGTCCTATAATTTGTTTTTTGTTCTTCATGCATGCGTTTATTTATTCAGTCATTTTTCTCTCTCCAAAATGTTTCGCCCAATCTAGAGACCGCGGATAAAGGTTTTTACGTGTGCTTATCTGACTATAGACTACGCCTTCAGGTGTTAAGGATGTTGTGAAGTGTACTATTTTAAAATGAAAGTAATTTAGACCCGATTGAAATCTTACTTTTTGGGCTGCTTGGAAAACATGCAATAACGCATATGATTTACTTCAAATACTATTTAGCAACCCAGTTAAAATGATCAAAATACAGTTTCCTCTGTTTCTGGGTTAATAATTTTCTCGTCTTTATTGTGAAATCACTTCCGGAAGTTATACTGTACTAATAGTACCTTTACATACTCGCCTGGGTTTACTAGGGTCAAATTTAACCCTCACAGGCAGCTCACGTCACTTCGTTGGCTAAAACTTCTTGGTTTCTCCTTCCTTGCAATGGAGCGCAAAGTTGCTCGTGAATTCAGGCATAAGGTAAGGCATAAAATATGTTTCAGTTGTTGATCTCACGCAACAAGATGTCATTTTTTGAAAGTCTACCTGTGCGACTGAAAGTTGAAAAAACCCCTGTCCAATCAGTAAGTAATCAACTTAGTTTATTTTTTTATTTCAACATTACGATTCTTAGATAAATGCTGGGAGATTTCGGGGATACTTTCTCACCCCGAGAGTAAAAAAGCAGACCTAAATATTGCTTTACAGTACATATAGTTGACGTTTTTGGGTACTGAATTCTAATTCCCAGAATAACTTACTTAAATAAATTACTACAGTGAAATTATTATGTACTGTACATTTATTTTCTGGTTTCTTTCGTCATGCATGATGTTATATAAAATGTGATGCGAATGTAGCAGGCATTTTAGTTGTCCATGCATCACAGAAATAGCTCTTAAAACGCTAACTTTGACAATAGAGGAAGGGAATGTGATATGGCTTGAGTGTTTTTACCCTCAGTACGTGATGGATATCACCATACAACCATCTGTTCTGGACTCAGACGCACAGTGGCTCCTGATAAAGGGCAAACCGACACTGAATAATGTAGATGTGCCAGAGATGAGCATCTGAGCCGGAATAAATTGGGAATTCAAGGGTTTAATTAGAGGCTGAATGAGGAGAGCCTTTGTTCATTGCTGTGTTGTTCTGCCTCAGTGTTTCTTTGAGTTTCAACTGAGCAGGCCCGCAATGTGTAATTGCATGACTGTTGAGTGCACATTTGTTTGGGAGGTTGAGATCTGTTCATTTTTATACATTGCAGTGGGGAACGATGACTAGTTCCCCGCTGCAATGTATAAAAATAAATAAATGACAACAGGAGCCTACTAACCACACATGGCACTTTTTCAAAATGGCTGTGTGTGGCTGACCATCCTTTCTGTTATTGGTTTATGGTATCAAAGTCCGTGTGCTGTTCAGGCAGGAGTGTAGAAAGACGTTTATGGCTGTCATAAACGGCATGTAGATCCACCCACCCATCTATCCATCCATCCATCCATCCATCCATCCATCCATCCATCCATCCATCCATCCATCCATCCATCCATCCATCCATCCATCCATCCATCCATCCATCCATCCATCCATCCATCCATCCATCCATCCATCCATCCATCCACCCATCCCCACAAGGGTCGCAGGCGTGCTGGAGCCTATCCTAGCTGTATTCGGGCAATAGGCAGGGTATACCCTGAACTGGTTTCCAGCCAATCACAGGGCACACATAGACGAACAACCATTCGTGCTCACGTTCACACCTAGGGACAATTTAGAGTGTTCCATTAACCTGCCATGCATGTTTTTGGAATGTGGGAAGAAACCGGAATATCCGGAGAAAACCCACGAAGGCACGGGGAGAACATGCAAACTCCACACAGGAGGGTCGGAGCCGGAATCAAACCCTGCACCTCTGCACTGTGAGGCGGACATGCTAACCAGTCAACGACAGTGTAGATCCAGTGACTCATCATTGTCACAATAGTGCGCCTGTATAAGGCGAAGTTTCCATGTTTTGAAACATAGGTAGCTCTATCTTTAGCATTAATTAGTCTTGTGTACATTATTTGTGCACTTTTTTAACTTGTGTGTGAATGACTTCAGAGTGTGACTGTTTACCCCTGTGTCTGAGATGTAAGATGACACTCCTGACCTTCCTTCTCCAGCCTCCCCTACTGTACTGCTATTATTCCATTGCTGTGGTTTGTTGGGAGAGGACCAGCAGTCTAAAAGCTTCCTTCAGTACAGAAGCCTCATCATGCTCAAAATAGCGTTAACTTTTAAGAAAAACTAAGAATGTTAGTGGAATCTTAATCTTGCCGGGAAGTTATACATAGTATACTAAATTGCAAACAAGGAAAATGTGTTACATTAGTGACTGGCCGAAGCGCTTCTTAAAAACCATCCTACGACATCTGAGTCGTCATAAGGTTTGTAGTACGACTCCTGCTCTGACATGTCTCACCTCATGCAGTGGTTAGGAATGTTTTCACTGTCTTGCAGGTGGAGTTGTTGATTGAAAATGAGGCTGAGAAGGACTACTTGTATGATGTCCTCCGTATGTATCACAAGTGAGTAATTGCTTATGTGTGTTTGTCATTGCATGAGTACTCTGGTCTTGGTGCTTTCTGTTATTTTTGTTTATTTTTTAAAATCATAATAATACTGACCAAGTGATTGTAAATTATGGTTTTACTGAAGAGTGGGTAGCGTATATACATACCATCCTTTGAAAGTAAGAAGAATTTACACCTCTTGTCTGCCCCCCGCTTTGCAACCTTTTAGCAGTTTTGAAATAAGATCTTTGTCCATTGTTTTCTTATCCTTCAATAAATTAATGTGTAGAAAGATGTCCTTTAGGATTTCTGACAGCAACATAGTTTTCGTGTGCTGTGAGGAGGAGGGTGGGGGGGGGGGGCTGGTTGCAGGTCTATGTTTCAATCATCTTTGTACCCGTGTTCCCGTGGCTTAAGCCGCTTATCAGTTTCCACTGTACCCTGACAAGCCTGGCCAGTTTTTCACAAAAGGCCCACGTTCACCTTCCAAGCAATGATAAAATGGCAATGATGAATAATTCAATGGGAGAAGATTTTGTACATTTGTGTTTACCCTGTTGCTTTCATGTGTGTGGGTTTTGTTTTGAACTGGACAAATAATTTGGTTTGCCTTTTCCATTGGTGCTCAGATTTCAACAGTTTTTTAAAATACTCCTGTAGTCTCTAAAGGTCTCTACTGCATCATTATTACCCATTGTTGTGAGCACGTTTCGTGCATTCGGCACAGAAAACGAAGGCACAAAGATTTTGCCCCCCGCCCTTCCAAAATATTTTCTTTATCAGAGTAAAAATAAACATTTATGTGCAAATTCACCCATTGTCCTCCAATTACTTTGTTATTAAAACTATATCAAAAAATATATTTCTCCATCCGAATGTAAAAATAATAAAAACAATGGAATTTGTTACTTTTCCATTCTTTAAAGGAAGCTCATCAAAGAAAGAGACCTTCTCCTTTCTGTGGGATTCTATTAAGTCAGTGTACTGTTGACAGAGAAAAATATAAATGAGCCTAGATGGAATTTATTCATCAAAATAATCATAACTTTACCATAATAGAACATAGAGGGGCATTGTAGGAGTCTTCCACTTGTCTGTCTCAAGGAGTGACGTCATGTATGCGTTGTGTCACGTTTTCAGTGTGTAGACGACTCACGTGTCCTTACGGAAGTAGAGAGATCTGTGTTTTGAAGATGGAAATACAATCACCAGTTTGAGTTTGTGTCAGTTTGTTGTACAATTTGTGTAGTCGGCGGAGTGATTTCGAGCTTCAACGAGAAAGTCCCACCAGAATGTGTGACTGCGGGAGGTTCCCAAATTTAATTTTATATCTATAAACAATGTACATATAATGTAATAGTAGTAAAGTAGTAAGTAAAATAGATTGCCTTTCTTTTATACTTTATTAAAAATGTATGTTATGTGATATAGCCCTTTCTTAAATATATTTATTAAAAAAAACAAGTAGCCCTTTAATGTTGAGTGAAATCCACAAAAGACTCATTATTTTTTAAGTAAAAATAAGTCAAAACTATTCTCTTTATTTTAATTTTAATGAAAACAAACTGCATCCTTAAATGTCACAGTTAAAAATGCACTTCCAATGAAGTGGCAAAACCAGGTGTTTTGCCACTTAATGTATGTTAAGCAGTCTTGTCAATATCTGCTGAATGTAACTACAGTATTAAAATAACATGTCATTTACTTTTATTTTTAAATTCAAGTAATTAGTTAAGTAACTGAGTTACATTTAGAAGCGAGTAACCAGAAAAGCAACTACCGGCAAGTTAATTGTAGTCAAGTTTAAATTTATTACTACCCACCTCTGCTCAAGGTTTAAAGGGGAAGTCAACCCAAAAAATGTCTTTACAATAGTATGTTCTTTGTGCCTTCACTAATGTAAACACGGCATTATGAGGAATATGAGTTAAGCAGCTAAATCCACCTGTTGTTTTTAGCCATCTCAGGGGGCAGCCATTTTGCCACTTTCTGTTTGCTGAAAATGACCTCACAGTTGCTCACTTGTTTTCTGAAGCTGAGGCATAATTGGTCCGTACCAGAGCCCTGAGCAACTGTGAGGTCATTTCCAGTCGACAGCAAGTGGCAAAATGGCTGCCGCCCGAGATGTAATAAAATGGGTGGATTTGACTAATTAACTCATATTCTACATAAGCAATATTCATCGGAATGCCATGTTTGGACTAGTGCAGGTACATAGACATATTCTTGTAAAGAAAGGTTTTGGGTCAACTTCCTGTTTTGGGTCTCATCATGTCTAATTAAATGAAATAAAAGTAGTTTTCTAATTGCTGTGTGACAGGTCCATGGATTTGCCTGTGCTTGTTGGGGACCTGAAATTAGTAATCAATGAACCAAAGCGTTTGCCTCTGTTTGATGCTATCCGACCGCTCATCCCACTCAAACACCAGGTCGAGTACGACCTGCTAACCCCGAAGAGGTCCAGGTGTGTCGAACGGCATGCATTTCTCAGCTGCAGTTTGAATCATTAAACTCATAAGATCTCTCTTCATGACATATTCATTCTGCTGTTACCTTTCTTATGTCCCCTATGACACGCACGGACGGGTTCAGGAAGCTGAAAGAGGTGCGATTAGATCGCACACATCGTGATGGACTGGGTCTAAGTGTCCGAGGAGGGCTGGAGTTTGGCTGTGGTCTCTACATATCACAAATTGTCACAGATGGTCAGGCTGGTAATGTTGGTCTTCAGGTTTGTTTATTATCTGTTTTATGTTTCCAAAATGCTGTACAGTATATAAAAGGCAAGGACTTACAATACCCCTCTGCTCTTGAAATAGTATTTAGAAATGTGTACCATGCAGCACTCGGTATGACGTGTACAGATATATTGTATGTCGTTCGAAATATATCAGTTGAACGATGGGATCTGTCACTGTTACATAAAAAGAACGGCGAGAGTGGAATTGTTTTATTATCTTGTCATGACACATTTGTCCACTAGAGGGTAGCATGTCCTCTGTTTGTCGAACAAACGACACAGCATTCTCCTTAATGATAGAAGAGCTAAAAGAAATTTTGTCATGACACTAATGTGTTTTCCATGTTCTGGCTTCTTAATTTTAATTTGCCTCGGTATTAATCTTTGAATCTCATTGAGTTTTTAATGTCAAGGACAATGAGGAAACCCAAATCTCAATGGATCTTTGCTGCAGAATTATGGCTAGGTATATTTGTCTCAAAGGGTATCAAACAGTAGTCAAATTGTTCAGTGCAATATTCTCTACTTGTGAGAAGTTGTGCCGGGTTGGGTCTTAGAAAATAATACTGTTGGCGAAAACAACAGAACTGTCTGACGTGATCTAAACCCGGGGTCACCAATACCGGTCCTCGATGGCCCCTATCCACAGTGTTTTAGATGTCTCCCTGCCCAAACGCACCTGATTCAAATGATCGTCTTATCAGCAAGCTCTGCAGAAGCCTGATAATAATGCTGATCGTTTGAATTACGTGTCTTGGAAAAGAGTGACATCATTTTTATAGGTGCTCTCAAGGACCGGAGTTGGTGACTCCTGGTCCAAAGTAATGAGCCGCGCCACTTAATCATTAAATTCATAGGGACCAGTAAAGCCTACTCTTTCAACATACTGCAAAATGCATGTAAATTGCTAGGCTAACAACTATTTCAGGAAATTCAGAATGCAATATTCATGCTATTCCATTCTCTATTGATACTCAAGGTGGGTGATGAGATTGTTCGCATCAATGGATACTCCATCTCTTCCTGTATACATGAGGAAGTCATCAGTCTAATCAAGACCAAGAAGATTGTGTCGCTCAAAGTCAGACGTGCGTTAGTCACACACTACAGTATGAGTCATGTTTTTGTGTTTTTCAAGGCAGTATTATATCATTCAATATTATTATTTTTTACATTTTGTAGATGTGGGGATGATTCCTGTAAAAAGGTACATTGCTGCTTATAATTTAATCTCACTTTTTTCAAAAGTTATCGTTCTGCAAGTGAGACATTATGATCACTGTCTTGTGTGTTTAGCTCCTCAGATGAACCCCTCAAGTGGCAGTTTGTCGATCAATTTGTGTCAGAATCAGGGGTGAGTAAGAATCAGTAAGGTGTCACTTTCATTCACTGCACCTTTTCAAGCGTAGCTGCAGTTTCATGATCGCTAACAAGGATCAAGTTGATATTGATACTATCCAACCCCAGTAATTATTTTACAAATGGTAGAATACAAGACGGACACAAAATTGACATGTCATTTCTGACAAGGGTATATTTTGTCATATACTGTATGCTCAGTTGCGATAATATAATTAAGCCACGCAGATACGGGAACAGAAAAAAACTTGACATTGACTCTTACCTCTTATAATGGTCACCAGTCAGCTCTTGCAGGTTCTGTTGTTCTTGCATGATGTGCAACCCAGGAGAAAAAAAGCAGTGTTGCTGGTTTGACATCGATTGGAGGGAAGGAGATCAAGGAGAAGAAGGTTTTCCTCAGCCTAGTCGGTACCAAAGGTATGGGCATCAGCATCTCCAGTGGTCCCACACAGAAACCTGGCATCTACATCAGCAACGTCAAAGCAGGCTCGCTATCTGCAGAGGTCGGACTTCAGGTGAGTGCCTCCAATCTCCAGATGATCTGTGGGGCTTCCTGTCGTCGACTGCAAATGTCCGTATGTGTGCGCAAAATATAGATTGGAGACCAGATCGTGGAGGTGAATGGGGTAGACTTCACCAACGTGGACCACAAAGAGGTAAACGCAGAAAATATACCTTACAATGACTTCTTAGGTTTGACCATGCTGTCCTTTCATTTCCCTTTCGATATTTCAATAAAATTAGTATTCATGTAGTCAGAATGGTTTAGCAAGAGAGCATATAGTCTATTGTAAACTAGGACTGTAAATTTGTGTCTGACGGAAAGATACCTTCAGAACTGCTGATAGTACCCCACATTATTTGTGTCATGTGACTGGATTGTAATACCTGTAAAAATCATTGAAACTGGGCCTTATTTCATTGTCATTCTTTATTTTCTGACCCTACAAGGCTGTGAGAGTCCTCAAAAGCAGCCGAAGCCTGACCATTACAGTTCTGACAGGAGCTGTAAGTACATTCTAACATTACATTATGACATTTGTGTTTTGAACTTTTGTTGTACATTTCACTTGCGACGTGGGCTATTCACTCGATTTTTAAAGAGTAGACAATCTGTACTGTTTATGGAAATTACATGCTTGATTTATCGTTCAAGTTGCAATCGAGTAAAATTCCCTCGGCCAAATAGCTCATGTTCATTTTGTTCTTTGCATTCTGGCATTGAGCCACATTCCCGTGTTTTTATGGCTCTATCATTCAGCCTTCCCCTCGGTCTCTCATCATTTACCATCAATCACACCTTTCATGAGCCTGTTCACGTCAGGCTGTTGATGATGAATGTGTAATAAATGACAAGCCGCCTCGTCTTATTTACTGTGTCTGTCAAATGCATTTGTGTTTGTATTTTCCTTTTCTACATACTGGATGACAAATGTCCTCCTATGGATTACTAAAATTTGAGAATCTATTTCAAGATTAGAGGTTTTTATGAGCGATAACACTAACATGCTCCAGCACGTTACATTTTTATGTCTTTTAACCTTCCATCCATTCATCCATCCTCGACACCACTTGTCGTCATTAAGGGAACTCTTGAGAGGCTAGATGCACCCTCGGTTGGTTGCTAATCATTCTCAGGGCACAAATCGACAAACAACAATTCACACTCACATTCACTGCCAGGTTGTGAAATTAAACCATGCATCATATTTTGGGTATGTGGGAGAAAAACGGCCTACTCTGAAAAACAGACAAAAGCCACTAAGTGATGTCCCAAATGAGATTCAAACGTGGATCTCTTAACCTCGAAACATATGTGCAAACCATAGGTGAAGCTCTAAGTTGAAATGTGACATTGGCTTCACAGTCCAGGAGGTTGGTTGGCTCACACCATTCTTTTCTCTGGTTCTTGCTGGTTTCTTAGGGCAGCGAGCTGTTTATGACGGACGAGGAGCGTCTGGCAGTGGAGGCACGCAGGGAACTAGAGAGGCAGGAGCTGATGCATCAGAAGAGGGTGGCTATGGAGACCAACAAGATTCTTAAAGAGCAGCAGGAGAAGGAGAGACAGTACGTTACTGAAGGTTTAATGGCTCTATAATAGTGAGTTGTGTATTTCACCCCTAAAAGAAAATGGAGCACACCTAAATTGTTTGATGACTTCACAGGACTGAAATGATGCTTTGTCTTCATGAACAAATTATCTCTACTGCTTCCAGTAAACAAGAGCAGTCGAAGCATGTGTGTTCTCTGCTACAATTATTGTCACACTACGGTTCATTTGGTCAGGTGTGGATGCTCAGTGGTTTGGTTCACTTAAGATTAAATATGAATTCTGCATCAATAAGGTGGATGGGGATAAACAAAACCCAGCAAAAAGCACAGAGAAATAACAGATTGTGACTTTATGTTGATGCTTTTTGGCGGCAATATGTAGTAGTGTGTATGTAGATCATTACAAATAATTTTAAGAACACAAGGGGAGCGGACAAAGTTGTGCATCACTTGGTTCTTTGGTCCGCACCCAAGTACTGAACTCCAAGTGCAAACACAGCCAACTACATGTTTGCACTTGGTTTTAGTTTCATCCAAAGTTCAGTCTGTTATACGAGCATTATCTTATTACTCTGCTACACCTCTCTACTGGATACAGTAGCTGATGGTGAATTTTGATGTAAGGCAGTCAATTCATCTTCATGGCACAATGACAATGGAATTGGAAAAACACAGATGTGACATTTTCAAAATAAGTGTTCAGATGCCTGGAGCACATTCTTCTTTTTAAATGAATATCTTAGAAAATGGGTAAACAAAACAAGGTTGCCTGAATTGGCTTTGTTTAAAAGGAAATCAATTTTAAGATTTAAATGGACAGCAGACAGGCTGTGCACTGACTCAACCCACGTGGGAAACAACAATTTGTGCAAGATGTTCTACATTTTATATTTATTTGTCTTGTCTCTTGTGATTGCACTTAACATGCAGAAATATTGATTGCAGATTACTATGGCTGTATAAAACTCCCAGAGGAAGATTAACACATTGGATGAAATGCTTTCATACTGTATAATTACCTTTTACTTCAAGTACTCTATGTTGTGTGGAGAGTTATACAATGTGGGCTTTACATTTTATCACCAGAAGGAAAATGGAGATCTCGCAGAAGGCTGCAGAGGAAGACCACCGCTACAAGCAGGAGATGGAGAGGTAATTAGTTGCATTCCTGCTGTTTAAGACAGCATTCAACATCTGCATGCTAAACTGATGTTTCCGTACTTTGTCATCCTCTTTAGGATTGAGGCTGTGGAGAGGAAACACCACAGAGAGTGGGAAGAAGACTATGGTGCCACCGAGCGGCCTCAGGCTCCTCAAAGGAGCCCATCACCCAGCCCACTTGAGATTCCAACCACTCAGTCTCTGAAAGCCAAAAGTTCTCGTAAGCCCCCAAGTTGGATTTTCTACCGATGCATGAAAATTTCACCTTCTTTTTTTCACCTTGAGCTTTAGCCATATAGCTGTAACTGAGCATGGCCTTTTTTTTTAATCACTGCTGTGTGCTGTGCTGCTTCTTATCAACCTCCAACAAGATGATGAAGCCAGCTCATTCACAGCCGAGGCCAAGGAGTATGAGCAGGACAGTCCAGTGAGTGTGGATAAGTAGAATGTGAACATCTACATGTATGAACAAACTTGGGCTAGATTTCCTTTGACAACCTAGTCTAATTATTATCACCATAATCCTCGAATATTTTGAAGCTTCTTAACTGAGCACAGCAAAGGCAAGAGAGGTAGGTAGATCTAGCAAAAGTAAATATGGAGTCATAGTTTTGGTCAACTTATCATGTGTGAACTGGTCTTGTTGTTGTAAATCCATGGGCACCGTCCATGGTTCAGTACAAATAGGCCAAGACATAGTCGTGCAATCTTAATCACTTTTCCTGCATACACTTTGTTGTTTGAAGCAGTTATAGATGAAAGAGGAGAGGATCAAAGAGTCCTTTCACCAGTGGATCAGAGACGTCGTGCTGAAAATGTGCACACGTCTGCTACAAGCTAAGTTTTGAAAGCAAACACGAAGCTGTAGCGTCCACTGACGAAAAGAGATTGGCTCACATCTCCTGTCCCACGTAATCCGCTTCAACTCCAAGCCGCGACTCCCAGTTCCACATCCGCATCGGCGCTCTGCGCTGACGCTCCTTTCTTCTCATTGCCGGCTCCTCAAGCCTTGCATCCATCCAGCCGCAGACTGTCCAACAGCACCGATCTCTCCGCTGAACAAATCGGGGCTGTGTAAAATGCTGCCCAATACAGGCGCAAAAAAAACACAAGCGCCCCAGAGCTGTCGAGCAATGACAGTCAAATGGCACCGACATTCCTCCCAATCAAAAACAGTGCTGGTATACCCATGCTGCCGAGAAGGCGCAACTACCAAACACCGAGTCTCCTCCTTGATAAATGTTGTGGCCAAAAAATGCGAAAAAACTATCCACATCCGATCCACACGACACAACAGCAAACACAAAGTGACAAAACAAACACAAATACAACAAAAAAAGCAAGGCTCATGAGAGCACTTGCTGACGGCTGCCTACTCGGGCGCCATCTTGGACTTCTCTCTTCCCTTCCCTGCTTTTCTTGTATGTGTGATAGATTTTTATCTTTACTTACAGTTGTAACGAGTTAATGCTGAGCTATTGTTTCATCTCCATAGCATTTAGCTGGTTTTACCGATATGAGGGGAAACTTCCTTCATTCCGCAAGGTAATGTTGACTTACAGTGTTGGTTTTGTTGCTGTGTGAGAGCTTATTTAAGATGGGTTCGAGTTTTAGTCGCATGATAATTTCAGTGTTGTTGTTGTTTTATTTTTTTTAACAAGTGTGTGCCTGTCTTGCCACGGGGTTTGCAGTGATTGACAGATTTTGTTTCACATTTAAAAACTATTGGCGCTGCAGAAAGGCGAGAAGAAGAAGAAAAAGAAAAACATGTCCAACACAGACACGCTGCTGGAGCAGAGAAAAAACAAAAAGGAGATGGAGTTTGAGCTGAAATTGGCCAAGGAGAAAGAAGAGATGTACGAAAAAGAGAAGCAGTTGAAGATCAATAGGCTGGTTCAGGAGGTACAATACACAGCAAACTGAATTTGCTGTTCTTGCTCTGCACAGTACAGTAATTTGTGTTCCTTTAATTGCTGAAATAATTGACATATTTCAAATAACATGAATGTTCCTTTGTGGGTGGATGTGTGGGTTTTCTGCCCATACTGAATTATAATGCCTGTATGTCAGGTTTCAGAAACAGAGAGAGAAGACCTGGAGGAGTCTGAGAAAGTACAACACTGGGTTGAGTGTCTTTGTCAGACTCGCTTGGAACAAATCTCTTGTGTGGAGAACGAGTCACCAGAGGTACCTCGTGAAAAAAATGCAACCTATGTCGCTTTGATCTTCTGGCTATCTCTCTAAAGATATTTGTAACTTTTTCATGGAGTAAAATGCTGGCTGTCTCAAGACTATTTAAAGGGACAGTGCGTAAAGATTTTCTCATTATTAAAAAAAAAACACTTAATTTCAATAATGAGCAAAATATATATTCTATCACATCAATGTATTTATTTTATTTATTTAAATTTTTATTTAAGTACAGTATAGGTGAAGTAATAACTAATTACATAGGGCGCGCCCCCCCACGCCATATTTTTGCTACGGATACTCCAAGGGACAAACTTGGCGAACGTATTTCTTCAACATTTTGAGTTCACCGTACGTAATAACTAGCCTGCACTTTTTACGTCACTTGAAGTACTATAACACTAGAAGTGCTTTGGGATGACATGTTTCTTGAACCTCCGCTGATGAATGAATTTTAGGTTCCAAAGTGTGGTCGTTCCGACGCACCTGAGTGCGCGTGCTAAAAAAGGGATGCGCTTCAAGCTTAGGTCGTTGCATTCTATTTGTTCACCACTAGATGACACTAAACTACACACTGACATGACCAGTAGGGAGCGAGTTTAGTTGCTCATAAAATGTAATATTTTATGGTTGGTTTTGGCTATTGATGAGTTTCAACGTTTGCGAACATTGCTTCCAAGATGCGCGCACATCTTAATGACGTCACTGTTGTTTGCAAAGACGAGCATTCTTAATTACCTCCTCGGTCCAATTCTCACGTCGTCAAGCTTGTAACCATACATTTCGCCGGTTTTTCTGAAAGGGGTGTTTACCAGCAGGAATTCTATAAAAGACTAGACCTCTGTGTGTGGTCTTTCCATTCTGACAACTCACGGCACGAGACTATTACTACTCAGAAGTGTGTGTTTTCTGCCTCCAAGATGCCCGCACAGCCAGAATTAATGTATGCATACGTCACATGAAACGGATCTATTGGCCATGTTTGGAACAGTTTTCACGAAATTATGGCCAAATACATGCACGGCTATTTCCCTTTTTAATTCACAGTGTGGATGAGATTTTTACTCATGTTAATGTGTACAGTTAAAACCAGACCACAGACGTCTAGAAGTATTTACCTTTGCCATACGTAATTATCTATACAGTATTGCAACATATTTTTATTGTGCTCTGAAGCTGTCACCACCACTTTCACCTTCTTTGGAGCCCAAGGTGAAGCGTTTCCCTGGAGGGCTACACTTAGCCACTACTGACCTGGATGACATTAACTTGGATCATGTGGATCAGAGTCTGAAGGGGCCCCTGAAGAGACTAGCCCCCACCCCACCAGTTATTAGCCAGCCTCCCCCTCCTTTGCCTCTCCCGCCACCTTCACCCAAACTAAACCCCACCATCCCCAACTATTCTTCAAAAGTATCTCCACAGCGCCAGCCACTGTCTCCGCCCAACGCTCGGAAACCCCGTCTGCCTCGTCTCCCTTGGCCAACAAGGGGCGCAGACCTCATCTATCACAAGCCCCACAACCACCTTCCTCCCATTATCCCCCTGCACCTCAATCAACCCACCCACCTTCATCCCCTCAGCCCACCCCGACACCTACCCCGCCGCCACCTCCTCCTCCACCTCCACCTCCACCCCCGCCACCCCCACCTCCTCCACCGCCCCAACAGCGTGAAGAAAGAGTAGATGCCCTCAGCGGATACCGCCAGCACCATAATCTGCCTCCCTCCCCAAGTCCACCTGAGCGCCGGAGTGAATGGGAGGCGGGTGGCTACCTCCCAAGAGGGGGCCTCTACTCATCCAACCCTAGTGAAGTGTCCTATCCTTCAAGTCCCAAGGTTAGAGCTTCTCATGTACGAGGCACAATTGTGTGTTCATGAATGCTCATCTTGTTCCCTAACTGGGATGTTTGGTCATGGCATGACTTTTGGCTTGTTATAGAGTTCCCTTTAGCCTCAGGAAATGTCTTGAAGATGTTGTTAGCTGGTATTGATTGGTAGTGGTTTGATGATGCATTGCATGTGGTGTGCATTGATTGGACAGTTTTCTTCAGTCTTTTTGTGATTTCATAATGTGGCTATGCATAAAGCAAAATGAGATGAGGCAATATGTTTAACGTTATGGTTTAACACCTTATCCGTGCTGTGAAAGTTCATAAGTGTGGGTCCAAAGACGTTATCACTGTACACGGTGCAGCAACCTTTCATTGCATTTCACTGTGGTTCAGGTTATGAGAAATACTTCACATGCCAGTCACATTTCCACTCCTTCCTTGGTGAGTTACGCTGTTAAATTATACATTTCATACTCGTCAATGTTTGTTATAACGTAACTGTTAACATTACTAAATACATTGACAATATTCCAATAGCAACTGGCACCTAGTCCTCCGAATCAAAGGCGTCCTATGATCCCCGTCATGTCGAAGCCCGTCATGCTGCCTCAGTCGCAGGCCCACCGCCCAGACACGCTCAGACCTGCTGTTCGTTCTGATGGCCTGGTATGCTGTGACCCACCTGATTCCCCATACCAGGGTCGTAAAGCACCGTAGTTGCACATTTTATGGAAAATTATATTTGTGGATCTGTAGCTTTTCGTGTGTGTGTCTGCATATATATATATATATATATATATATATATATATATATATATATATATATATATATATATATATATATATATATATATATATATATATATATATATAAATCTATAAATCTTGTCGGCCACATAGCATAATTAGTCATTTTTCAATATTTTAGGAACACAAAAAAAAAACTTTTAGAACACACATTGGTATATTTTTTTATATGTTTCTTTTTGCTTCCGCTTCCTTGTTCACCCATTTGTTTGTGTGTTTTTTTGTTACAATATCAATAAAAAAAATACTGTGTGTTCTAAAAATGTTGATTTTTTTGTTCAAAAATATTGAAAAATGACTCATATAATTATGCTGTCACCAACTATGTAATGTGCTTTTTGTGAAGTATATAAAAGTAAAGACATTTTAGAAATCAGTGTCAAAAATATTTTTAGGAGCACTAAAAGGTGTCTCTGATTCAAATTTGCTGTTGACCAGAGTAATCGTGCTACGAAATTGCCCGAGCGTCTTCATATTTTTCTCTTATTATTGTCATTTGATCTTGTGTTTCAGCCTGCAGAAATGTTGAAACGGATGGTGCCTTTCAACTCTTCTTTTAAATCAAACAGCAAACCACAAGTAATTTAAGCTTCTGTGTTAAACAACCTTCCAAGAGAAACAACCTTCTTTTGCCTTAGTCTTCCTCTATTGTTTCGAGCAGGGCACCAAGTCCAGTGTTGTAGATGTTGAGAGAGAGAGAGAGGTGTGTGTGTGTGTGTGTGTGTGTGTGTGTGTGTGTGTGTGTGTGTGTGTGTGTGTGTATATATATATATATATATATATATATATATATATATATATGTATGTATGTATGTATGTATATATATATATGTATATATATATATATATATATATATATATATATGTATATATATATATATATGTATGTATATATGTATGTATACAATGTTTACAATTGCAATGTTTACCAACCTTGCAGATGTTAAGTAGTTCCATGTAGAGTTCATTTATTGATTTATCCTTGAATCATAAGTACAAGTGGTCATGACTTTTCAACAGTCGGGTTCCATTTTCACTTTTTACTTCCCCTTCTGCTTCCTCGACAAATTTCTGAGCCAAATTGTGAGTGTGCTTCTAATCCAGAAATAATGAACGCTGGTAATTTTGTGCCACTCTTTGATGGTTCCAGTGGTTGTAATCAGCCTACAAGTGATTGTCCACTCTTTCAGAATCCCAACAAGAAAGGTTGTTTTTCTTTTTTGTGGGTTTGTCACTTTTCACTTCTCGTACCGCTCCAGGGGCAGGGAAATAACCTGCACATCATTAATATGGAGAGTAATAATGAGTGGCAGTAGCAGAATGAATCATCTGTCCTATCTTTTACCTCCAGTAAAATTCAACTGGTTGTCAAAGGAAATGTGAGCACAAAACATTTACATCCGTTGTGGCATCGTATCCTGTTTGTGAATTCTTTATTGACATATGGATGCGCTCGATGTAATGCAGATTAATATTCCTCCAGGGCTTTCAGAAGTACATGGAAGACTTCGATCCCCACTCAATGGTATTGTATAAACATCTTAGCAAGATCAACGTGATAGATTTTAAGTGATAGTCGTGTATGTAATGATAATGGGTAGTATACCAGTCCAGGATGTGCCCAACCTCTTGCCCAATGTCTGCTGGGATAGGCTCCAGTTCACCCCAGAGAGGACCAGGAGCAAAGGAATTAATGATCAGGAAGAACAATGTATCGGTATTGCTACCACAAAGTTTTTTTTTTTTTTTTTTGGTAACATTGTACATCATGTTTAAATACTACTAAATGATCACTGAAGGCGGCCAAACAGAAATGAGAAGGTATTTCCTCTTTTAGTTTGGCATCTCTGTTTGCTTACTATTGCGCTCACGTGTTTTGTGGTCCTTTTTTCCCTTCTCATTTATCTCCCTACCTGTGAAACAAGTTCTCATCAGATCAGATAGCAGGGCGAGACGTGAGATTGCTGCGAATCAGAAAGGTACTTACTCCAGATACATCATTATTACATACATACATACATACATACATGAAATGATCCTTAATAGGATGATTGCTGCCTTGTAACTAAATGTAAGGTGAGCATGACTGATGCTTGTGTTCAGGAGGGACAGCTTGACTTGGCTCTGGAGGGCGGTGCTGACTCACCTTTGGGGAAGTTAGTGGTGTCGTCTGTCTATGAGGGAGGGGCTGCAGACAAGCACGGTTAGTATGAAGGCGTGATCATTTTTAAGAAAGGTAATTTTAACCGCCTGAAGTTTCGTCAAGGTTTATTACTATACGGGTATGTATTTCATCCTTATACTGTAGTGTGTATGTTCAGTACCAGTGCTATGAATTTATCTCCGCTAGCTAAATGTCTGTAATGTGCATTTGTAGGTGGTATTGTAGCAGGTGATGAACTCATGGCTGTTAATGGGAAGATCCTGATTGATGCTCCGCTGACTGAAGGACAAAACTCTCTGGCACGAGCCTGGAATAGTGGAGGGGTACTGTATCATTTCATTCAGTGTCTTACTGTATCCCCCATCCAAACGTGCATAGTTAGCCAGCAGATATACCAACAACAGTATTGTTAAAAACATAACACAAACATAGTGTAACAACACATGGACCATTACATTTACAGTCAATGCAGATCCGGACAAAAATCAAGGAATGTGTTTTGTTTTTTTCTATTAGAGTCCACTTGCATTAAGGCCAATGAATAAATAAACTTTACTTAGCAGTCGGCTTCTACTTTGTAATTTGTATTCTTGCTTCTTATACGACTACATCTGTTTTCATGTCATGATTTTCGAGTCAGTCAAGTCAGATGGTCCGTTATATAGTTTGAGGATTCTGTGCCTTGCTCAAAAGCACCTCAGCACTGTTCGGGAAAAACACATTTTTAATCCCCAAAACAAACAACAAAAAAAGTCAACAAGACATGTGGAATCAGAAATACTCAATTATAAAGTAAGAGAAGTCCCAAAAAACAGATACAACACTTCCCAAATCTGGCGATGGGCTCATTGCAACTGAGAACATGACAAGACAACAACAAAAACAGAAGCGATGAACTGACAAAGACGGAAAGAAAGGAAGGTGAACTGAATAGAAGACACGAGTTGGGTGAGAGAGAGCGAATTGGCCGAAACAAGGGACCTGGCTGACGACAACAGGTGGAAACAAAAACCGAAGGAGTTAAACAAGACATGAAAAAATGGATGGAAAAATGGACAGGGAAAACATGACAATCCATGAAACAAAACCTAATTTAATCAAAGCAAAGGCAACAAAAACAACGATCGTGACACTTTCGCTGTTGGCTTGGTGATATATATATATTTTTTTTTTTTTTTTGATCTGACACAAATCGAATCTGTCATCATTTTCAGGACTGGATCGATGTTGTTGTTGCAGTGTCGCCCCCAAAACATTATGAAGATGAAATGTAAGTGTTCCCTTTTTTTTTTTAAACCTCTGTTATCACTGTGTATTTGCTGTTGATTGAAATACATACCTAAACAGTATCTGTATTATGGTGCCAGTAATCTAATATACAGTTTGTAGATCGGGCATAGAATATGATGATGCAGTTTGTTTCTATGTGTTTGCACATTTTTGTGCAGCCCAAAGTCAGTCAGTCCCAGTGTGAACAGAAAGGTGTTTGAAGGCAGTGCAACACTGTACAGGCACGGCTACCTGCTTCAGCACTAACCCGCAACCCGGTAACTCGATCTGCTTTCAAACCTCCTCTTCTGCACAGCAGAGTGGATGTTGATGTTGTCTGTGGCATTTGTCCCCCACCCCCGCCGAACTCAAGCACATGTGACTGTCACTCAGGAGGAACAAAACGAATATTTTTATCGAGTTTCTTGCCACTTTTGTGGAAGTGGCAGCAGTGAGTAATGCGTACCATAGACTTTCTTTTTCAGCCAAAGAAAAGAAAGTCTTAAGGCGATATCTCTTGATCCAACGTGCACTGGATAAAAGCATGCTATTCGGGTGAAAGCATTAACAGCTAATGTGATCACTGACCCATCCTATCATATATCTGCCAACCCTGCGTGCTTTATACAAACATACAGCCACATGTGTGGCCTGTGTGGTAGTGTCCTGTGCCCTGAGGTCATGGACGGTCATAAAGCAGACCGAGACTCCTGCCAGCCTCCGGGAGTTGTTCTGACTGAGGTTGTTCCTCGGGACTGTGACATGTTCTAGCATGCATTGTCAACGTTAAGCGACTGAATGGGGGAGTTCTCCACTTGTACACACTGCTGTCTTGATCAATTATGCTCATTTTCATTTTGAAAGCTTTGCATAAATGCAGAATAAGTCGCACGAAAGGTTTTGGTTTCGACCGGACTATTATTTGCTTCTAAAACTCATCTGCATGTGTCTTACATTGTTGTGTTGCAGAGTATCCTTAAGACAAAACATTTTGTCAGTGTGCTCGTATTGCCTTTGAGTAAACAATACATATCTTTTGTCTTCTCCAACAGAACCTTCTTCTAGTCTCTGCGTAGACCACCAGTCTGGTTAAGAAGAAGGAGCGTTTTCATTCTTGGGGATTCCTTTGGGATTTACCTTATCGTTTCCATCACATCACAATAATGCACTTTCCTGCAGCCTCCTCATGCTTCTTTTGCTCTTGTTTGCAAATTTGAGACGGAATATCCCGCTGAGAGAGTGAATTGCCTTTCTCTTGATTTGTAAAAGATGCTCATGATCAGTACTTAATTTGATAAAGTAGTATTCCACACATCTGTGAGGCTGGGCTGTGAAGCATAGCCCCCCACCCCTCTCCCTAAAAAACAAAACAACCAAAAAAACATGTTTATGCTTTCCTATATGCTTGTGTCTTAGTGGGAATAGATGTGTGTCGTATTTCAGGCAATGTCAAATGAGTCAACTCAACTGCCGTTTACAGGAATAACAAAGGAATTAAGAATCGATATGTGCTGTCCAGTTTTGCCTCATCCTTAATGAAACTAGCAAATCCATTCATCCACCAATCTAGGAAGACTCTAGACAAAAGCCACACAAGCGCAGGAAAAATTTGAAGATTTGGACCTTAAACCTCTCGATTGTGAGACAAACATGCTGCAGGAAATGGCCAATATGAAATTCATACATTTATTCTCATTAAAATGTCTAATAATGTTCTGCCACTTTCTTGTGTCATTCCCTGCTCAAAGATTCCCATTAAAAGTATTTTATCTTCATTTATGTATTTGTTTAAAATAAATTTGGATTGTGCTGGTTAAAACAATGGCGCTTGCAAAGACATAGGTGTGTCGCATCATATTCATAGTTTCTTTTGTTTGTTTTTTTGTTTGTTTGTTTTACTACAGAGATATTTTGTAGAGACTGAGCATTGGTGTACTGTTTTTTTTTTAGCTGCATACCAGACAAAATATCAAAGGCAGCTCTTAGAATGACAGTCAGATGCAAGCATTTCTACACCACTGCACTATTCTAACAGTATTCTACGGAGCCCCAAAGGGGACATGGAACAAAAAAAACGTTGTGTTCCCTTGCAAAGTTTTGCATTCCCTCGCAAAGACTACGAAATAAAGCAAACTTTTCAAAATATTTTTTTTTGCAATGGGGCGCTTTTTAAAAATTCGCGTTGATTTACTTCCGGCTCATCTCCTGGGTAACTGAAAACAACAAACATGGATAGCGAGTTTAGTGGAATTATACTTTGAAATTGGCTTGAAAAACATAGACAAGAAATCTGATCTTGATCTTAAATACATTTTCCAAGTCCTCCTCCATAATTCTCTCCTTCCCCGAAGTAGTGTCGTCTCTCAATCAGCCGCGCATGAGAGCCTACATTAGCCAAGCTGTCCCGGAAGTACAAACGCGCATTTAAAAAAAAGAGTCTCCTTACAAAAAAAAAGTTTGCGTTATCTCGCAATCTTTGCGAGGGAATGCAAAATTTTGCGAGGGAATGCAAAGGTTTTTTTCCCCCCCTTCCCTGTCTCCTTAGGGGCTCCATAGTATTCACCATATCTTTAAAATGTCAAATCTATAATTGTATCAATCTTTTTAGCAATAATATAACATATATTGTAGAGCCTTTTGTAATGTACCTGTTCCATCTTTATCTGTGTCGAACGAGCATTTTATTGAGCAACAAAATGTCAAATCACCGAATTGACAACATTTAGAATTTTAAAATTCAGCTCGGCAATCCTTGCTGTGAACACTGTGATTCCCATCCACTGTGCCATGGCACATTAGTGTGCATGGAACTGATATTAAAATCATTTTTGTAATTGATCTATAGTGACAGCATAACAATTAAAATACTCTTCCAATAAAAGGAATATGTCTAGATTGGCCGGTGTATCCTTTGTTTTGTTTTTTTTGTTGTGTTTTTTTGGTCTCCCCTTTTAATTGATGTTTTAATTCCTTAATCCAAATTGAGCTCTAGTTTTTAAATGGAAATATTTGCATTTTCCATGTTTTATGATTTCAAAATTATTTTAACAATAGGCTATTGCATGTATTCGACAATCAATTACACGGGCAAATGTGTCATAATATGAAACATGTACAGTCTGAACAGGGAAGTAAAATCGAAAATGAGTTTGACATCCCTGACAGGGAAACTAGTATGAAGAAGCAAAAGCCTGTATGAGTGTCCACAGGGGGCAATAGTGCTTCTCCATAAATTTCTAGTTTCATACATTCCTTCATGTCTTCAAGCTTTGTTTCTTGCACACATCTTGAGGAAGTTATTTGCTGTGGTATTAAAAGAACATTTAAAATCCATCTTAAAAAAAGTAGGTCAAACAATCTCCTCGTAACAGTGTTCCGTGTGTGCTGTGTGTTTTATCCCTTTTCCCAGTTATGTAACCACACTGTGTAGTCATCTCCACTCGCGCTGCATACGTGACTTTTGTCCGGCTACCATTCGCAGGATTAAATCGACCCTCTGCTAGGCTTTTGCTTGAACTGCTTGCCGGTTCATGACGGGGGGACAAAGGGTGGGCCTGTGTCTGCCTTCTTTGCCCCGACTTCGTTGTGATCTTTCACCTTCGCTGCACCCGACTTCAGCACCGAGGATAGCTCCAAGCCTGAAAAACGCCTCCCGCCACCTGTCCAAATTTCGGATTGCTCTCCGCGCTCATGACAGGACCCCCCTCGGTATTTTATTGTCCTTTTCTCCGTCGGAAGTGACGTACGTGGCAATGCTGAGAAGCCAACCATGATCTCACGATACAAACCGGTAAGTTCGTGATCGCCTGCCGCAACACTTGGGATGGTTATTCGCACTGTTGTATTTTTATGACTAATCTCCTTGTGCAATCCCGATTTTTATTCAGATTAAGGCTGATTTATTAATGCTTAAATGTCATTATGTGCTGCATGCACACGAATTCAACTGTCGGATTTAAAGGCAGCTGCTGGAAAACTTGCACTCACTGATATAGAGATCATATCAAACCACGGATTGGTGCACCCCTGACCTAAAAAGTGATGAGGATTCCTGTTGAGATGAGATCCAGCAAATTCACCTTTCACCTCTTAGCCTGGAGCTCAAATTTACATTTAAGTTGTGTGTGCTTTCCCAACTTGTCTTCCTGTCTTATCTTTTAGGACTGCATACACCCCCCCCGTGCTGTCCAAGCTATGTTGACCTACATTTGAGCGGATTTTATTCTCGCCCTGTTTTTCCCTGCACACTCTCCACATGTACACCTTCGATGGAGGTTGATCGTTGATGTAGGTTACCATCCAAGTTTGATTTAATGTTCCTCTTGTAAGGACTTGTTTCATCTATCCTAAAAATGTGCTTTTGGAGACATGAAACTGATTAAATTGAGCTGGCAGAACATCCCTCCAGTGCGCTGGCATATCAAGACATGCCTCTGAATGTGTGACACCAAGGCACAATAATACTGCATCAAAACATACATGTGATTGCATGCAAGTGTACAAGCTGTAGTACTTGCATCACATCTTGTATCCATGGCGATTTAAAATAGCACTCACAGCTCATAGCGACAGCTCATTGTCACTTAGCCTATATGCATGCAGTGTGAACAGTAATAGCAAAAAAAAAAAAAGGTAATTTAAAAAAAACCCATTGGGAATGTCTGTGTATCCATCCATCAATTTTCCGAACCACTTTATCCTCACATGGCTCGCGGGGGTTGCTGGAGCCTATCCCAGCTGTCTTCAGGCAGCAGGCGCGGGACACCCTAAACTGGTTGCCAGCCAATCGCAGGGCACACAGACGTCTCTGGTTCGATGATATGATTCAAATCTGCTCCCATGTGAGTTTTACTGATCCTCTGAACAAGTTCCATGATTGGCTGCATGCACCGTCTTCTCCCCAATGGATTGAACACACAACACAGTTATCCCATGCAGGAATCTATTAATATTTCATGTCTTTTCTTACGTTAGCATCCTACCAATGGACGGTTGTGGGAGTTTTTTTTTGTTTGATGTCTATACAGTATATGTTTAATGAATGAAAACGAGAGAGAGGTAGGCAACTCATAAAACTGAGTTGGGATTCAGATTAGCATGCTTGGTCATGCTTCCTACAATTCTAGATCTTTGCTCTCCCCATTGGGCAGACACCATCCCTCCTCTGTGTCTTCATCTCTCTGTGTTTTCTCCCTCCCCCTCTTCATCTCCTGCCTTTCCCAGCGAACTCGTCCAGCCTGCCTGCACATTCAGCCCCTCCTGCTCTCGTCTCCCAAGGTCGCTCCAGTCTGAAAAGACACGGCAATAGCAGGTGCACTGCAGAATGCTGCCGCCGCTCTCCCTGCGTGCGCCTGTGAGTGTGTGTGAGAGCCATGTGAGAGAGTGTGAACGCGTTCCAACGGAGCTGTGCGGAGCTGAGCGAAAACTGAAGCCTCACTTTTAGAGTATGTGGGCAGTCGCAGGCAGACAGGATGCAGATGTTTGTCACCATCATGACCCCCAAAGCTGCTTAGACTGCAGAGGATTCGAGGGAGCTACCATTGCACTGGACTGGGATTGTCTCTAAACCCCCCACACCCCCTTCCCCACCTCTCGCCTTCCTTATTTCTCCTCTTCGTCACTGGATTCAAATTCTGCAAGCTGGAAGAACTGAAAAGAGGTCACACTGGAAATTGCCAGGAGCTGCTGGAGAGGCTGTCAGTGTCTCCTTTAAAAGCCATATTTTAAAATAATATGTGGGTCTCTCATCTGTCTCTGATACTCCCCCTGTCATTCTCTTCCTCGCCCTCTTCCTTCTGCTCTCCTTCCTCATGCTGGCTGCATGCAGAGTCCCGGTTCCACCATGTCCTTGGCGTTCTGTGGGAGCGAGAATAGCTCGGGTGCCTACAATGTGGACGGGGGGGTTCTGAACAACGGCTGTTTCCTGGACGCGCTCAACCTAGTGCCACACGTCTTCCTCCTCTTCATCACATTCCCCATCCTCTTCATCGGTGAGTTTTTTCCCACACCTCCACCAATCACATATACTCACATGAGCACAAGTCCCTGCAGTGGGTCTCAAATTAGACACACAACAATAGGTTTGAGAACCTTCCCCCAATTTTGCTAATTACGTGATGAATTCATCAATAATGATCTTCAACTTGATGGCTTCCATGGTTGCTTTGCCTTCTAACATTGACAAACAAGTGTACCCCTACTAAGCGTATTGTCCGAGAACTTAAAAACCCATTTAGCATATTTGACATTTTTTTATCGACAGGCTTCAGACAGATTTGAATATTTGTGCTTATTCTTTGATCTATATGGTGTTTTCTGGCCTAATGGTCTATAGGTTTTAAAAGATTTTGTTGTTACTGCCACAACTTGTTGTTGTTGTTACTGCTTCCCTGTGTGGGCGACCATTTGAGAAGGCATGAAACATGAACAATTTGTCACTCTCCATAACTGGTTTGACACTGCCTCTGTGTTCCTGTTTCATGAAATGCCATTACTGTGGGCCATCCACAGTTGGCGCTTCCATTGCCATATAATTAGAAAATAGTTTAATTATTCTGATCATTATTTGTGAGTGATTAAAATAGAATTGAAACATACACACCAAACGTAGCAAATTGTGAGAAAATGACGACACGCTGGAATTCATCTTAATGTGCATAAAAATTCAAGAAACATTTCGATTTTCATCTTTGCTGTTTTGTGTTGTTGCTACATAGGGGTACCGCTAATGACAAACTGAAAAAAATATAATGATAACCGGAGAACCGCAACTCCGCTACATGTGAAACATCATCTGACCAAACACAAAAACAGCTTAGCGGACATCCTATATGTAGCCTGTGCCGCAATAATTAGCATAACAATGGCTTGAAGACATGTTGGTCTAAACCCGATCATGTTACAAGTATCATATACGATATGTAAACATGAATGCATCGTAAACATTGGATACTGTCACCTTTGGAAACTATTGGCACCATCTTTTGTAGAACATGACACTGTAGACCTTTACATTTCCTACATGTGCTGTGTGTGTCCTGGTGGCCTTTTGGGTTCCATCATTTACTGTCGCTACTCATGCCGGACGGAAGTATTTTCACCTGTTTTCCATATACAGCTAGCTGCGCATGTAAGCGGTGTGACATAGAGGAAAGCAATAATCACATCTCTTGTGTACATATAAATCAATCAAGCATTTTTTATGGCACTCAAAGAAGCTTCACATAAAATTGAAATCATAATTCAGCTGAAATGTAGTGAAAAAAAATCCATGTATATAAAATTTTAAAAATCAAAATAAAACAATACTGAGGGTTTGAAGGTGATTTGAAGGTGCAGGTGACACCGGAACAAAGCCTGTGGTTTATGCCTCCTCTGTCACAACATTTGCATTTGCGTTATAATTTGTTGTTCAAAATTTGAATCACCTGCACCTAAAAATACCACACTGTTGCCTGTTATTCTCACCTCAACGTGGCAACCTGCAGCTTAGTTTCTATTTAGCAGGTAATATGTACTCCATTAAGGTGAAACATTGAGCCAATTCAAACAAATGAGCAGTCTGGAGTGGAGAAGCAAAACACCGACTACAAATGTGAAGTAAATCAATTGGGAAAAGGAAAAGGATAGTTGAAAGTGGCACTTTATTGCTGTTTCTTTTATTATTCTGAGCTGTATTGTTGCTTGTCCTTCGGAGGCCTCGGGGACCATTAAGTTTTCACGTTTACCTTGAGTAGACTGAAAGAACGTTTTAAACAAGAGTCCCATTTGTACACTAGACACTGCTCACCCTGCAGCACAACTGGAAATCTAAGGCGCTGGCTCATGAGTTTATTATCCGCTATTTACATAGTACAAAAACACAGAATCAGAATCAGAATCAGAATCGCCTTTATTGTCATTGTATAGCATACAACGAAATTTGGGTGCTACTCCTTAGTGCATTTTATAAATAAAAAGAGAATAAAATAGAATAAAATCAATAAATAAATGAAATGACGGTTTTATAAATACAATATTCAATATTCAAGAGGTGCGGATTAGCATGAATATTACAACTTGTACCCCACTAGCAGTCATCTAGATATGCAGTATTTCATGTCAGCACCTTCTATTTATAAGACTGATTGCACCCTGACCATCTTGACACACAGCGATGCAGCACAGCTAGCTCACATGGAAGTCAGAGGAGAACGATAGTCTCAAGGATCGGCAGACGTCACCTCTCTGCGATCACTGTAATGATCAGAAAAGCTGCTCCCTGACTATTTATCCGAAGAAAAATTACCTCAAGAGAGCCTTTATGAGCCTTGTCAAACATTGCAGGCTCACAATGTTCTTTTTCGGCGCACAACTGCTGCTGAGGGGACTGAGATAGAAATATATCATGTCAAAACTTGTTTTTATTTAGATAACCTTCCTTTTCTTATTTCCTGTGTGAGGCTGGGGAAGTCAAAGCTCAAAGGTCCACATCCACCACAGCACCTGGCTTCACTTCCCAGGCCACAACCTGCGCTGGCTGCTCACCTTTGTGCTGCTCTTCATCCTTGTCTGTGAGATTGCAGAGGGCATTGTCTCCGATGGGTAGGTTGATCTCTGTGGTGTCTCTGCTTGGTGACTTCAGATGTGGGGGTCGTAAGCAAACAACAGATGGCTTGTAAGATGTTTTGTGGAGTGTGTACAGATCAGAGGGTTCTTTTACTGACTTCAACAGAAGAACTCTTCACCTGCTTGACATTTTACTGGTTGAATCAAGGTTACATAAAAAACAAAACAAAACAAACGTCACTGGTCAGTTTACACACCAGTGAGGAGTGTGTGTGTGTGTGTGTGTGTGTGTGTAGCATGATTCATTTGATAGAAATACATTGTACACTTCATTTGATTCAAAATCACATCTTAGTAAAAATAATAATGCTTAATTTTGATTGACAATCTTAGCAAGCTCTACATTTGAGCTGCTCATTATTGTGTTTGGAGTTTGCAGTGTTGTCGGACTGCAGTGCATCGGAGTGATAGTAATATAATATCTCAATAGCCTCATTTGGTCACATGAGAATGACTGTACGGTGGCGTCTTGATATAGGGGTGATCATTTTTTTGCTTTCAATTGCAAGTGGAACCTTAAGATCAATGCGCTGCATGGTGGTAGTGAACTCAATTCAACTCACTGCACAATAAGCAGCAGTTTGGCAAATAATCAATAATTCTTCAAAAGAGGCTTTAAAATGTTTAATGACATCGAAATTTGTTGTGAAACTAAACAACCCCCCTACCCCAAAAAAGCATTCCACTTGTGTATTTTACAAACAAACAACTGTCTAAAGGCCCAGCTAGTATAATGCTAACATACAGTGGTAAAATGCCAATAATGCTGGCAGATAACTTGCCATAACAATTGAGTTTGTTGTATGAACTGTTGCTGGTCGGGCCGCAACATCCTCGCAGTGTCAATTGACATTATAGATGCACATTTTTTAATTACAACCAAGCCGAAACAAATGGAAATGAGACATAAACATCACTCACTGTTTGCTTATTTTTAATTCTGTCTCTTCCCGCTGGCCCTACGTGTAGGTTCAGCAAATCTCTCCATCTTCACCTGTACATGCCTGCAGGTCTTGCCTTTATGGCTGGCATCACCTCGATTGTCTACTATCATAACATCGAGACCTCCAACTTCCCCAAACTGCTCTTAGGTAAAGCCATTATGCACCTCCAGTACACTTGAACCTTGCTTTGTCGGCCTCTGTGGCTCACTCTATCATTCTATTGGGTTTGAATCAGTCGTGACCTGCAAAGCCAGGATTAAATAAATCATATGTTACCATTTTGACCTTTTCATTGAAATGAACAACCACCACCATGTAAGCCTCTACATGCTTCATGGTGATCGAATTCAAAAAATGAGGCGACTGATTTAGTAATGCATCTCCAACTGAACGGTTCATTGCCCTGAGCTGAGACAGCATCAGGATAGAAAACAATATCATCGCGTCCACAGTGCTCCAAGCAGAGATTAATAATCTTTTCTCATTAAGCAAATGAGCATGAGTTAATTTGCCTGATTGTTTTTTATATTCCCAACACAGATATTAATGTGAACTAGTCTGCTAATAGCTGTGTAGTACAGATGCAAGATACAGTTTTTCGAGACTGAAATAAAGAACAAAATTAACGCAGTGCAGCATTAAGTAAACGGTGTTACGCTCTAAGTGCTTCACTTGCTTACTGAGCCATCTTGGGCAAGTAGGTCTTCATGTCAGAGTCGCTCTACCGAGGGAGAAGCAGTTCAATGGGGCAACAGATTTTGACACAGCCGGTGCATTAGCAGTCTCTGGTGCTGTGGCATTGATCTTCTTCCATACAAATGAAGCAAGAAATTCTGAATTAGTCTGCATTAGAGTTTCGGTAATCATTTTGACCTTGTAGTGTAAATACAGTTGTAGGCAAAATCATTTACCACTATTGCAAATTACAACATGACACTTTCATTGGATGGCCACTTTCAAAAAGATGCTATCCGCTTGTAATATTGTTATAACTTAGCCATGAGCTGTTTAAACGGTTCTTGTTTTGTTACTTCATTGCAAACCAGTTTGCTAGGTTTGTAAATGTAAATACGGGTTGGATAATGTTGAGTAAAACTGTCCAGTGTAGTTCAAGTTTATTTATTATTTTCAGGTTGGATGATTCAGTCGAACAATAAATTAAAGTACCGGTAAATAAAATCGATGTAAACACATTGAACAACAAATCAATAATTCATGTTATTTAAACTTCTTCTTTTTTTAATTTACAAGTTGACCTCAGATAATATGTAAAATTCTTGAAGAGAGACTCCAGTGAGACCAGTGCCCTTCCGGATGGCACTTTTAGTTTTCTTTTGAATACTATATGATGTTATAGTGAATACAGAGAGGCGATTTGATTGTGAAATGATTGGATATAAAAAATAAATGGCCATAAATCCAATTTCCTTAGTGTGCTTATAGCCTCCTGTTCTTCTCTGGATCCAGGGCCACGGTGCCATCAGCCCACCTAAAATATTTACAGGTTACTAACCTGAAAGCATCTGCTCTAAAATAAAACATACTTGTGTGAATTCCTTTTAAGAGGACCAAAGTGGGGTAAGCTGACCAAAGTAGAGGAGAGAGTGTGCTGTCCTGCTAGCTTGCGTATAACAATTACATATTGAGTAAAAATGCACTTGCTTTACAATTGCCTTGTAACTCTCACTCACCTGCCCACCAGGCTGATTCACACAGAAATATACATTATATTACCGGTATTATGTATTATGTCTGTTTTTGTTTACCGCGTATATGTATAGCTCAGAAAGTTAAGCAAAGTCAAGACAGGACAAATACACTTAGTCCAGCCAAGTCACTGCTGATAAAGGAAGTTAAAAATGAAAAACTTGTTCATGTCTCAAATACCGGAACCATAATTTTTGCGGCTTGTCTGACACCTTATCCACATGAAATCTCCTCAGCCCTCCTTATCTACTGGGTCCTTGCCTTCATCATGAAAACCATCAAGTTTGCCAAATACACAGAGCATGGAATCGGCGCCAGGCAGCTACGCTACTGCATCACATGCTTGCTGGTGCTACTTTATGGACTCCTGCTGGCTGTGGAGATCAATGTCATCCTGGGCAGAGTGAGTGTGCCCTCACTTACTGTAATGATGAATATGTGAAGACACGTGTAGCAGATTGATTTCGGTTTGTTGTTGTTGTTGTTGGTAGGTTTTTTTTTTTTTAACTAACGTCTGCTTTTAGTCTGGAGCTCCAATGAGCAGAGCAATAAACCGAAATGTGAAGTGAGAGAGCAAACAGGCCCCACGGTTCTTGCCATTTTTCACATTTTATATTATTCAGTTTTCAACAAAGATTTTTGGTCACTTTTCCTCCTCCTGACAATTTGTTAATCCCTGTGCTGCGTACACCTCATCTGCTGATTCTGTTTCCTCTGGTTAAACAGCTGTGAAAGCAATGCTCCCATCATGTTTTGCACATGATGAAGCAGAATGCCCTCAATAGCACAAAGCACAATGAGTCACCTGAAACACAACAGGCTTAAAAAGGACACACGCTAAAAGTATATCCAGGTAATCAACCATAATGGCTCAGAGAGTTTCCAATACGTGGTTAACACTAGAATTGAATGCATTAAATTTCACACCTCCTCAAAGTTTTAAAATGGAAAAATAATGTAGTGGGTTATGTTTTTACTGGTTATGCTACATTGATAAAGTGTTCCAGGCACCCACGGCAATCACATTTCAAGCCACCGATGCTAAGTTAAGTTGGAGTTTGCTAAGGTTAAGGCTGAGTTAGCCCTTTCGTCGTGTTGAGTTACAGAGCATCCCGACTTGTGACGGTTTACAGGCACGGTGCAATATTTACATGTTGTGTTCCACTACACAGCATGCACTTCTTGGAGTATAAAGCGAGCCTTTCAGGCGTGCTTCATTTGAGTCTACTATGTCTCCAGACGTACTTCAAAGCTTCTCGTGTACAAGGTGTATTTGTGGAAAGCCTGGACAGAATGTCAAAATGTGTCACACCTGCATGAGAAACATGAGGGACGACATCAGTGGAGACGGGCATCAGTGGTAGACTGCAGGCCAAACCTGGAGAGCAACTTTGAGCCTCCGGGGCTCAGCAGCTGCTTCCAACCACGATGCATCACATAAATCTTGATAGACCGTGAGAAAAACTAGCAAGAATTAAATATGGGAGGAAAAATGGCCAAAACGTCAACGCAATATTATAGGTTGGATGTTCTACAATCAGCACTGTGTGCTCCGACAAGAATGAGGCAGTAGATGAAATGAATGGCCTTGGTTCTGATTTCATTTAAACACATCAACATTGTTTTTATATTCTTTGTTTATTTATATCTCACATTTAGTGAGTTTGATTAACCCTGGTATTAAAAATAAAAAAACAGAAAGGCATCACTGCAGGTGGCGCAGTAACCCCCCCACAGTGACAATCTTCAATGGAAATTTAATCAGCCGCTTTCAACCCTGAAGCACATTTCCAAGTGGGCGATCAGGTTGAGCCACTGGGCCAACTAAGAGCCTGTGAAACTAACTGGTTGTGTCCGTGTCTTGCAGCGGTACGTGTGTTTCGCCAACCCGACAGAAGTGAAGCCCCCCGAGGACCTTCAGGATCTGGGTGTCCGTTTTCTGCAGCCCTTTGTCAACCTGCTGTCCAAAGCCACCTACTGGTGGATGAACACCTTCATAACCTCGGCTCACAGGCGACCCATTGACCTCAAAGGCATCGGAAAGCTGCCCATCGCAATGAGGGCCCTCACCAACTACATGAAGCTCCGCAACGCCTTCGAAGCCCAGAAGGTGAGTGTGCTGCTGTTTAGCATTACACATTCAATAGGAAGCTGGAGAAACAGCATGCTGAATTTCCCTTAGATGTTTAATTCACAGGATATATTATTTGAATCTGCATTCTTGATTTACCAGTGTTTTTGTTGAACACACATCGAAACCTGGTTGTTTTGTTTCACAACTTAAAAGTAAATGCGCGGTCTCAGACCAAATTGGGCAATGCCAGTGAAGTTATATTCTGGTCATCTATTGATCTATCTATGCATCCACTTTCTGTAATGCTTGTTGTCATTAGGTTTGTGTGCGAGCTAGAGCCCATCCCGGCTGGCCCTGGGAGAGAGGTGGGGCATTCCCTGACATGGCCTGTATCGCTGACGTCAGGCAGAATCCTTATCCCTCCAAAAGCACCACTTTTCAGGAGACCCCAAAACATCATGCCTGTACAAGAATGAATATTGCATTGTTAAAGAGAGAAAGCCCCTTTCAACACTATAGATTGGCCAATAATTTGTAAACATAGCACCCACGTGTGGACTGACCAAAAGCATAGATATGTGAAAAAACATTAACTTTAACGAATTGTCACATAAGAGATTTTATTCCTATCCCGGCAAAACAAACAAACATCTGTACTCACATTTATACCTATGGGTAATTTAGACCATTAAATTATGTGCTAATCTCTAGGTCACCAATAGAGCTCAGATTCACACCCATAATCCTTGTTTGCTATTTGTTTACCATTTTATAAGCGAGTCCCAAATCAACTTGAATTGGTTGCTATTTGTAATTTTTTTCCGTAGAACACGTCATAGTCCAAAAATTAAAAAAATTAAATGTGATCAGAATGGAGTGCCTTTGCATATCGTTTGATTAGGCAGTGTGTTTTTTCATCCATAAAAAATTGAGTGAGTGTGGATGGTTGTTTGTCTGTCTGCCCTGCGACTAGCAAGCAACCAGTTCCGGGTGCACCCCACCTACTGCTCAAAGTCAGCTGGGAAAGGCTCCAGCACGCCCGCGACCCTCATGAGTATAAACGGTTTGGATAATGGATGGATGGATGGATGAGTCAAACTTTAAATGTCTTCCCATCCCTCTTAAGAAGCACGTGTCATGAAGATGCGGCATTTTCGACAAGGTCAGAATTTTCCAGTGTTTGAAAGGTCACAGCCATATGTCATGGCTAAACGTGTGTCCAGTGTGAACACAATCTCACTTCCTGCCGCTTGAGAAGAGAGATAAAACGATCCTGGTGGGGGGTTGGATACTCATCATCGAGAAGGCGCCGGGTCATTCCCATTCTACTGTGAACAAGGCGACATGGTGACCCCTGCGTGCGTGACAGAGCTTCACTTTATGGGAAGCCAGATCGCTGTATATTAGTATGCACTAAAATGTCATGATCGAGACATGTTCTGTTTTCTCAGAGCGCTGACGAGAGCGGCTTCTAGTAGATGGGAACGCGCACAAGCACTACATTGAACATTTCCTGGGAGAGCTTAATCCAACAGTCTCGCAGTGACAGTCCAGATGTTTTCCTATAATCATTGCCGACTGCGTTCATTTAGCCGTGCTGTTGTGTTGTTGGACGTCACAGAGTGCACAAAGTATAAACAAACTCACAAAGAATAGCATTCAGTAGCGTGTGGACCTCCACCCAAGACTGATCTTTCAACAAAAGTGAATAAGAAAATTATCAGAGAACTTAATGTTCTTATACATTTGATAGAAAGAGTGCAATTTAACTGCATTCTACACTGAAAAAAAAGGTGTGTTGAATTTACTTAATTTTTATGTTGTCAAGTGGTGGCACACAATAGAATCATCTGGATTTAGATCGACTTTTAAGATGTATAGTCTACTCCAAAAAACGTATCTGTTGTTGGAGTACAAGCTGAAAAACAATGCAAGCGCATGGAGAACAAGGAAGACTGAGACCAGATTTGAACCCCAAACCTCGTACCATGAGGCAGAAATGCTAACCACTATTCCCACCGTGCTGATGGCCAACGGTTAATACTGCTACACATTTGCAAATCCAATACCTGGATGAGCTTTCATATGAAAATGAAATGACCAACACTTAACAGTATATATATATATATATAATGCAAACAGATATATTACTGTACACACCAAAAATAGTTAGTGTAAGATCATTTTAATTTAGTATTGTATACTGCAGCTGAAAATGAGTTCAACGGATTGAAAACATCGTAGCCTCCGCAGCCACAGAACAATAAAAAGGAAATAACAGAAATAAAATGTACAACAAGAAAACAACAAGAACAAATTGTATGAGGGATGCAATGTGACGAATGTACACGATGTGTAAGACAGAGTGCAATACAAATTGAAATGAATTCAAACTATGAAGACATGCGTTTTACATAGCTGTTCAGAAATAAAAAGGTATATGTTTCCAGCTGCACTTCAGTGCGTTGGTGGCCTTTCTCGAGAGAATTTTGTGGAAAATAGGCCATGCAATTCTTGCAAACTCGCAAACAAACACAGTCACCAAAACATAATCCCTCACCATGCGCTTATCAGATGCAATACACTGCCGTGATAAATAATTGAATAATATGGCATCCCAAGAGTTCACTTCTTCCTTGATCCTCCTCCGCCGCGTTGCCACAATGGTTTGTCTCCTTTTGTGGTTTGTCCTACATGGCTGTCATGCGCCGCTGCAAAACCATTAATCAGCGTATCCCACGATGCAGCAGCAGCAGAAGTGTGAAAATTCAGATGACGATGACCTTGTTTTAAAGCAGTCCGTTGAATTGGCTGACTGATTTTTGTAATGATTCAGCATCTACGCTGAAGCTCACCTTTCTGTGGTAGCGGCAGTTTTTTTTTTTTTTTACTGCAAGCTCGTTTACGCTCTGCAAATGACCAGTCCAGGGTGTAGTATGCCGCGATAGGCGCCAGTTTCACCAACCCTGAAGGATAAGCGGGATAGAATACACATTATATTATATTTTTTGCTGAGCTGTTTTACTGTTACACCTTCATGTCTTCCTCTCGAAAAATAACAATCCCCAACATTTTACTTTTTGTGCATCCTTCCCATCAGAAACCTCAGGGCACGGCGCCACAGGGACCCAAGTGGATCTGGCAGGCCTTGAGGAAAGCTTTTGGCAGACCTCTCATCCTCAGCATCACATTCCGCTTTATGGCCGACCTGCTGGGCTTTGTCGGTCCACTCTGTATCTCTGGCATCGTCCATCACATCAGCCAGGACAACCGAACCATCCAGCAACCGGTGAGAGCCTCGAAGGCACGATATGCAATGTAGACTTTTTCACTCAACTCATTTTATTTATTTATAGAGAACTTTAGAAACAACCACAGCCGTATACAAAATGCAGAGAGTAAGGTAAAAATCAGAGTAAAAACGTATTGATAAATGATATTTCCTGATTAGTATGTGACAGGGAAGGGTGGTCCAGTGGTTAGCGCCTCACAGTGCAGAGGTCGTGAGTTCAATCCCAGCTCTGAACTTCCTGTGTGGAGTTTGCATGTTCTCTCCGGGCCTGCGTGGGTTTTCTCCGGGTACTCCGGTTTCCTCCCACATTCCAAAAACATGCCTGTCAGGCTGATTGACCACTCAAAATTGTCTCTAGGTATGAGTGTGTGCGTGGATGGTTGTTCATCTCTGTGTGCCCTGTGATTGGCTGGCAATCGGTTCAGGGTGTCCCCCGCCTACTGCCCGAAGACGGCTGGTATAGGCTTCGCCACCCCCCCGCAACCCTGGTGAGGATAAAGCGGTTCAGAAAATGGATGGATGCATATGTGACAGAGTTCTGGAGATGTTTGTGTGGGAATTTCCACTTTAAAAAAAAATCACCTGTTAAAGTACGGTAGTCATTTTTATAAATAATTAATAAATTAAGGGCTTTTTCCTTTCATTGTAACTTTCTTGTGTAGTGTGGCTCTAATTCTCTCTCGAAATCAATATAAGGATTATTAGTCAACCTGGGATTAATTTTAAGCATTCCATTCTATAGGAGAATTAATAATTTAACAGATTGACATACTTGTTGAGCTGTGATGTATGTCAAATTCAAACTTCATTTTCCAAGTGAATGATGATGTGCAATATTATGGAAACCATTTTTGTTGGTTCCCCATAAACATTGATGGTAATGTTTTTGTATGATGATCAATTTGTATGTTCAGTCTAGAGCAGGGGTGGGCAAACTTTTTGGCTCGGGGGCCACATTGATTTCTAAATTTGACAGGTGGGCCGTGTCAGGACAAGATACTGTACATATAAAAAAAAATGTTATGTTGACAGTCCATACCAAACATCAACAGAACAAAAGCATAAAAGTATTACCATACTTTTTTTTAATGTGAACGGTGAAACAACTATGGTATATGTCCTGTATGAAGGTTCAAGTATGTGAGCAACATACATGTGTGACAACACAAGCAACAAAGTGCAAGAATATGTTGGCCAAAAACTGCAGCAAGCAGTACAGGTATATGACAAAATATAACAATGTTAGGACTACTGTATTTGCTCCAAAATGAGACGTGTAAGAAACCTGGTTGCTTTTCTTTCGACTCACTCATTGTCTCTGACTTGACCTCCCCTCGATCACCACACATGACAGCGTTGCTCAGCTGATGTCGCGCAGCGAACTTTTGAAGCCAGACACGGGACGCTTCGAAGTCTTCTATGCTCATAGTTAGCGCTCTGGGACTCGCTTCCTCCCTTTTAGCGGTCCAGTTTGCGGAAAGTTTTTAGCACGATAGCAGTCAAACCATTCAAGGAAACGTTTATTTACTCGACTGTCCGTCGAGCCGCAAGCAATTTGTTTCTGTATGGTTTGTGCATAAGAAAGACACCGGACATCAGAGTGTTGTTTATGTGCCGCTGTATTCAATACTGCCCCGTACAAACAAGCGCACGCCCTTCCCCGTGCTGCTGGGGCAAACCATTCCAAAAGAGGGTGTTCACTCCCCGTAACACAATTCACTCTGGGCATTGAAATAGCCAGAATCGGACTGAGCACAAATCACTTCCTCGTTTTTCAAAGTCTTGTAGATTTCAGTCTATCAGACTCCAAACATCTCCTGAATGTTTCGTATTTTGTAACCCGCTTCGTTTAATCAGATACACTTCACTTTCTCTACCGTGGCCATTACTCTTCCTCTTCGTTTAGATGCCATGATCGACAGGACGTGAAAATGTTCGCAATTGCAGTAAAACTCACTGCAACAAAGAGTCACTTCCATGTCGCTGTTTTGATAGAAAATAGCGGCGCGGACACACTTATTCCGTCGTATCGAGCGGGAGTTGCTTGAGTTGGCGCTACTGCTGGCTTCCGTATCGTCTCCCCCTCCCTCCCTGTGCTTTGCAACTTCAAGTAACTGCGCCATCTGGCGTTGAAATGCCTGTCATTACAAGTCCAAATGAAATTAATGTAATCATTTATATCGAACCTTAATTGTGTTGTGTACCAACCTTCGGCGGGCCGGATTAAAAAGCCCAACGGGCCGGATCCGGCCCGCGGGCCGTAGTTTGCCCATGTCTGGTCTAGAGGTAGCATGAACATTTAGACATATATAGAGTATACTGCAGTATTAATACCTCTATCATTAACTGGAAACCAAAAATGTCTTTGCGCATGCATAATTAATGTCTAATGTCAGATCCAACATTTGGGGCTGGCAATGATGAAACGTTCTACATGTTCAGGATTTGTTCAGTGATGAGATCTGTTTCTTGCTAGCTTTCATGGGTGAACGTGAAAAATGAATCGTTCGGATCTGTTGCTGTTGTCGTATTTTTAGCAGAAAACCCACTCAAGCACGTACGAACGTTGAGCGAGGTATCACCTGGCATTCGGATTCCTACCAAAGATTGACCTTTCAAATGCTCTTTCTCGCCATCTGGCATGCCAGTTTGGGTGGAGCATTGATTTGGGATCTGTCAAATATATATGAGACGTATTACTGCAGGACTTGTCGAGGATTTCACAAAAGGCAAGCCATCACATCACAGAGACTCTCTGGCATCCGCCTGTGAGTTCATCTCTCTCATTTTGAAGTCAGAAATTCACCCTCTGCTGCAGCCGAACGTCACAAGCCAAAGTGAAAATAGTACAAACCGTTCCGACATCAGTTGAAGATGATGCTTTTGAAGAGCCAAAATAGACTCTTGTGTAATAGGTCCAATTTGAGCATTTTTTGAGTTTGATTTTTGAACCAATGGCTATGGTAAAATGTTTTACTGTTTTAATTTTGGGGGGTTTATTTGTGAGTCACATGTACTGATTGGCTGCTTAGGGAAGTCGTATGGTATTTCTACATGCCTTTTCCTACAGGAATTATTTTGCAGTGCAAAAGGAGAGTTCAGATACCACATCTGTTGTTTGTATGGAGGCGGATATTTATTGGATATGCAGTTGGGAGAACAAAAGCACCTTTCAGAGAAGAGACAGAATAGAGCGAAAACTGAAATAAAAACGGCACAACAACCGCATATGTCAACAATAACATTAGCTGGATTTGATCTAAGGATGTAGTCTGGGAAAGCAGTGCTGTGCACCCAATGGGAAAGAGACGAACTGAATGACAAATAGGACAAAGAGAGAACGAGATAGAATGAGACGGATGTCGTGAGCCAGGCATCGCCGAGTGTGGCTATGCAGTGTCAATCACACTTGGATAGAATTTGAGAAAAAAGAGAAAACATTTCAGAAAACGTATTCTGCCCTCTGCAATTAATTGTTCAGGATATAATTACACATGTAATAATGTAGATTTGTGTTTCAAAACATGCCATTTTTGGGTTCTTGAAAAATGTTTCCATTTGCTTACTTTGACTTTGACTCCTGGCTAAACCCACCACTGGGGAGACGGACGGGTCAAGAGCAAGTGGGAAAGAAAATGAATGGATGTCTGAATGATGTGAGTGATGAGATGAAGGAGCCGCATTGTGTACATGGATTCAGAGAAAAATGGTTGGTGTGATATTGAAGTCATAAATGAATCATTTGAAATCCATCCCGGGAAAATAAATCTTTCAGCATCATTTATCCAATCTCCATTCTCAGGGACTAAGTCTCCTTTCATCTCAAACTTCTCATCGACTAGGCTTTCATTCACACTATGATGCTCGTGTGTGATGTTGATCGACGCAGTTGATAATTTTCCCTTTTCATTTCTTTTTTTCAACTCAGCATGGATTTCAAGTGTGAAATCCTGCATGATTCAATTGTTTTAGGTGACAGCAAAACAAAGGCAGCCTCCATATTTCTGTCCCACTCTGTCCTTCCAGATAAGGTTGCTCGGGATCTATTTTATTTCCTCCAAGGAGTTTCTGGAGAATGCATACGTGCTGGCCGTCTTGCTCTTCTTTGCACTGCTCCTGCAAAGAACCTTCCTCCAGGCGTCCTACTATGTGGCTATTGAGACTGGCATCAAGCTACGCGGGGCCATACAGGTACTCTGCTTTCTGGAGCTCACTATGAAATGGAGTGAATTGAGAAAATGACCTCATCCATCTTGTGGCTGTTATATCCTCAGACCAAAATCTACAACAAGATCATGCGTTTGTGCACATCCAACATGTCCATGGGCGAGCTCACTGTAGCTCAAATTTGCAACCTCGTTGCCGTAGATACCAACCAGCTCATGTGGTTCTTCTTTCTCTGTCCCAATTTGTGGGCTATGCCCATACAGGTAGGAAACATGAAGGTCTATGTCAAGTGCTGCATGTAAGTGTTGCCTTTGTATTTCAATATTTATGTTGATGTATTGGGCACTATTTTCATCCTGACTGCAAGTCGAACACAAAGCGCTAACTCTGCGCAGGTCTGAAATTTTGCTCGACTTTGCACAGGAAGAATTGGGCATAACTGGGCCTTTGCACCTTTGTGCACTGTTGTGGGATCGTGTCATTTTTGCCCTGCCAATCCTTGCGGCATGCCTCATTTGCATGGAAATCAGGGCACTCCGAGTTCAGTATGCCCGAGTATGATGTGCTTGGCATTGCAGGTACAGAAACAGACTTGCTGGGGTCCATGCAGGACATTGGCAGTTAAATTGCAAGCTCTCCCCTTGCGGATGATGTAGTCGGCTGTGTTTTTGACGTGGGCAGTTGGAGACCACCCAGATCGTGCGTCTATGTGTGAATACCGCTCTCCCGCAACATTAGTGAATATTTTTTATTTTTTTAAATAATACCGATTATAATTCTTTTTTTCATTCCAAGAACATTCATGGTGGGTTAACTGAAAACTCTAAAGCCAGAATCCCACTGAGGGGCGAACATTTCCGAGTGTTGGTTAAGGTAGCAAATGTTGAGTTCTCATCAGAGCTTGTCAAGGTTTATTGAAGGTCACAAACGTTCAGCAAACAGTCTCGCAGTCAGAAATGATGCTCGCCCCCTGGGAAACTACCGCTGTGAAAGGTATCGCTTCTAATAAGTCACATTTTACTTCGCACCACCAACAGGCATTTTCCTGTGAAGGGGAACCTGTGAATGTGACATGTCACATTATCTCACCATGGATGTGTCAAGCCACAGGGAGCAGATGGCTATAGTTCGTCATGGAGGTGTGAAATGGTTTTGAAGTCAATCGTCTTATATTCTTGCGCACTGAACTCCCAAAAGATATCTGTACACACCATTTTTCAAATAATAGGGAATGAAATTGCAGGGCGGCAAGGTGTGGATTGCACATCCGCCACACAGTGCAGAGGTGATTCCTGGCTCTGGGCCTCCTGTGTGTGGTTTGCATGTTCTCCCCGTGCTTGTGTGGGTTTTCTCTGGGTACTCCGGTTTCCTCCCACATTCCAAAAACATGCATGGCAGGTTGATGGAACACTCTAAATTGTCCCGAGGTGTGAGTGTGAGTGCGAACAGTTATTCGTCTATGTCTGCCCTGTGAATGTCTGACAACCAATTTAGAGATGGCCTCCAGTATGCCCTCAACCCTCGTGAGAATAAGCGGTTCGGATAATGGATGAAAATGAAGTTTTGTAAATTGTACCCACAAAGCTTGAAGCATTAGTCAAACTGTAGATACTACTTTCTGGTGTCTGAGTCAAACCTGGCTGATTTGTTGATTGAGAGGAGTGCCCAGTGACTTGTGCTCGTAGAGCACATCATTGCACAGCCTGTAAAGATAATGACGTTTTGGTCTACTTTGATCTCTAAGAATATTCTATCGCTAAATGTTACATGTTCTGAATTCTTCTGCATGATGAATTATTGTTCTTATTTTTATTTATTTTTCTCCCTCAAGGAACACTTCAACCCCGGCGTTGCTGTATATTTCTGTTGAACAAGAGAACCAGATCATTTAGCCCCTCACAATCTTTTGATGTACTGTACTGTATTTCTTTCTTTGTTGTGTCCTCCGTTCCCAGATTATCGTGGGAGTGATCTTGCTCTATTACCTCTTGGGAATCAGTGCCTTGATAGGAGCAACTGTCATTGCTGTGCTTGCGCCCGTTCAGTATTTTGTTGCCACAAAACTGTCACAGACACAGAAGAGCACTCTGGTGAGTCTTAGCATTGGCAGCATTCTATTTTAGTAGTCATGCCATAGAGATGGGGAAGTCAGAAGGTCGCTTGGGCTGTAAAATCTCTGACCTATACATGATGTGGATGAACAGTTGCACACGACTGTGCATTTGCCTGCTATTTACAGTGCCTGGGCGGTTTATGTTTCATTCATTCATTGACCTGAGGTAGGGCCTTGAATGTGTTTGAATTCACTCTTTCAGGCCCATTACACCCACTGCCTAACTGCTGTTTTTCACTCTGTAAACGAGCTGTCCGACGGACAGAACCTGACAAATAGTGTTAGTCAACATTGCTTCGCCCACTTTCTTCCAGGTAACAAATTGATATCTTGCCAAGTAATGACGTGGATGTAATGATGGCAGTTAAACATCCACACGTACACTCCTGACCAAAAAAAAAAAAAAAAAAAATGGCAATAATTGGCCTATGGGTGAAATTTCGGAATGAACCTAGAATGTACTTGAATTCACACTTCCTTTGTAATTGTTCAATGTTTCATGACCTTAACATACATAATAATGAATTAATCTCTCTCTGGCATCTCAGGAATATTCCAGCGAGCGCCTCAAGAAAACCAATGAATTACTACGAGGCATCAAATTACTGAAGCTTTACGCATGGGAACGCATCTTCTGTGACAGTGTGGAGGAAACCAGGGGAAAGGAATTGACCAGCCTGCAGGCCTTTGCGCTTTACACTTCCATATCCAGTGAGTAAGATAATCTCAATATACTGCCCTCTTTAAAAGGAACCAAAAAAAGTGAAAAAAGAAAAAAAAAAGAGCTGGGTCTATCTGCTCTGATTGACTTTTGAATGAACCACAGTAATAATTGGTCAATGTTGGATTTCGGTACATATCCATTCCAACAAGACAGTCCAAGAAGTTTGTTTTAGTCTAATCTAAAAAACTCAAGGCCCACATCATGTTATGTGGCCCGTGAAAGCAAATCAAAGATGGCAACTTTCATGATGCCTGCTAAAAACTCGACCAAAATTTCAAATTCTCATTTGTAATAAATAAGAGTGATACTGTAAGAATGTTCTTGTTACCAAACCTCTCATTACAGTAACTTAAACTTATGGTTTCAGTCATAACAGCCCTCCAAGAAAACGGTAACTAAAATGTGGCCCGCGACAAAAATGAGTAATTAGACACCCCTGTTCGAAAACAACAATGGTTGCATCCTTGAAAAGCTCCAGTCCTGTGATACACATACTGAATAATATCAATTTTATGTCTGTAACGGAACAGTGGGAGCGATCGAATGTGAGAGTACCGCAACAATACTTCAAACAACAACCATCCATCTAAAGCCGCTGAGATAATGATATTTGTTGGAAGTCGTTTATAAGCAACAGCATACTTGAATGAGTTGACTGCACTGCACTACTTTTCAATGTATTCTGCTTGACAAAAAATATATAGAATTTACATCCCAATGTACATTCCACATCGTACAGTATTACATGGACAGAAACCCCCAACCCAAATTCTTTTCATGACTAAGTGTCTATTTCTCTTTCAGTCTTCATGAATGCAGCTATTCCCATTGCAGCTGTGTTGACGGTGAGTGGGAAACAGTGGATTAGCTTCTTATTGTGTGTGTATAAGCAATCAAATTGAAGTGCACTTTGCTCATACTCAGCTCATGGAAAGCAAAGAGTCCACTGACATTTGAAAATCTTGCCTCCACGCAGAGTTAGAGCGCAACGTGACTATAAATAGATTTTGTTCACCTGCAACCTACACTGGCCACCAGCATTTAGCAATCGTTCTGTTTGGAATTTTTTTTCTCAGTCATTCTGTACGCCCTCACATTCTGCAGACGTTTGTTGTTCATGTGCAAATCTCGGAGGACGCTGACCTGTCTCCGGCCGTGGCCTTCGCCTCTCTCTCCCTCTTTCACATCCTGGTCACGCCGCTCTTCCTGCTCTCCAGTGTCGTGAGATCCACCGTCAAAGCTCTTGTCAGGTGAGCAACTGAGAAATACATTTCAGATGTCAGAATGTCTTTTTTTTTTTTTGTCTTTTTTTTTTGTCTTTTGGTCTGGAGGATAATTGGAATCATTTGAAAAATTTGGCGGGCAGGTGAATGGGCACATTTTATAAGACAAAAGATGATTTCATTGAATCTGGACTCCACATCACGAGAGAAAATCTAAATGATAATGTAAAGCAAGGACAAACTGATCTTTCGAAGTTTTGCTAATGCGTGTCACAGTGAAGTTGCTTCTGACACACTAAAACTGTATCTTAAGTCATTTGATGACTCTAATGGTGGAATTTGTGTCAGTGCAACTTGATGTCATGAGAATTTGGTATATGTTTGCTTTGGATATAATATGGGTACAATGTCAAAATCATTTGTTTAAGAGAGTTGAGGAATAGCAGTTTCCTACATTACGAAAAGACTTTTAAGAACAGCTTACCATAAATCAAACAGCAAAGATAGGTCAATGTTTATATATTAACTTTTTCTGTCACAGTTGAAGTGTTACATTTGGAGATTAATTTAAATGATGTAAAGCGTTCAAAGAAATAAGTCTTATCAAATTTTCGAGAGTCACTGGTGCGAAATGAACAAGGACAGACTTTGAGGAAGGTCAACTCTAAAAAAAAAAAAAATCCATTGGACGGCTCATTGGAGAAATCTGAAATAATTTGCGCATGTTGCAAAGCCAAATTCAAACAGCATTTCAGTTGCTTGTTTTTGCGGCGTCATCTGTGAGGAAAACATTCTGCTCAAGTTCTCTCCATGGGGCCTCGTCATTCATCACTGCTCCAGGAGGGATAAATTAACCTGTAAGTAAGATGATTTGAGAGGAGAAGAATGTGAAAAAAGACGCCTTTTAAGTTGACTCAGTTTTGGCTGTTTTCTTTTTTTGGCTGTTGAATTTTACACGAGAAGCATTTTATTCAAGCATCCAAGTAAACTGTCAAAGTGAATATACTTTTTGATGATTCAACATTAATTCCACGGTTTTGCTCCAGTACATATCTGTTACAAGCTTCGTATTAATCGCGATAAATTACGGAAAATTGTGCAATTTGTTAATAAAAAAAAAATTTAACGGCTTGCCAGCACTAATATTAACTCTTCAATAACGGAAAAGAGACAAACATTTACAAAGTCACATTCAACTGCTCATGCTGAAGTTGGTTTTGATACGTCAGAACCTTCATTGTTTTGGAAATTTATTACAAATCTTAACAATTACCTGCAAACATTGTAAATTATTTTATTCTCATAAAATTGATGACCATTTTTTGTAATAATTTCTCCTAAGATTACATTTTTATCCTCGGCATAATTCAACTTTATTCTTGCATCTTATCATAATAGTAAACTTTCAGATCATCCCTGCATGTATAAAAAATGCAATATTTCCCACATAAGACCAGGCTCAATGCTGTCAATTAAATGAAGAGGATGTGAAATCCATTTTTCACAGCCAGCCTTTTAAGGGGAGAAATAACATCGAGTGATGTCTACAATAGAATGTCCCATGAAAAAAACAAAAACACTCTGCCTCATTAGCTTTTCCTTTCTAGTTTGAGTTTAACTCGAAGCAACTCAACATTTGCTTGCTCTCTTTTTGACCTGCAGTGTGCAAAAGCTCAGCGAGTTTTTCTCCAGTGATGAGATTGGGGATGAACTGGAGCCCAGAACAACGTTAACCTCGGGCTCCAACAACCATAACCAAAATAGGTACCAGGCATTGGTAAGTGCATCTCATTCAAGCTGCAAAATACTTATTATTCAATTAATATGTATGTAAAATGTGCCACTTGTGATCAGTGAAATGCTGTAGAATTGTTGCACAATTTAGCACTAACCCCGTGTGTCACAACTCACTCGAGTTCTTGACGGCGGTGTTTTGCGATTGACTGAGAGGTGCGCTTCAAGGGGCCTTGGCTCCCACTGCCGTTGACTCACAACTCGAAACCCTGGGGATAGAGCGTCATTATTTTTTCTCAGCCAGCGTAAAAAACCAGGATGGTGGCCTCGTGGTCATGCCTGACACTTTTTGAGGTTAAAATCTTGTTTCGGGCCTTCCTGTGTGGAGTTCGTGTGTTTTCGCCACGCTTGTGTGAGATGTCTCTGCGTGCTCCAGCTTCCAGATTCCAAAAACATGTTTGATTCATCGATCACTCTAAATTGATTGTCTACACCACAGGTGTCAAACTAAGGCCCGGGGGCCAGCTCTGGCCCACCACATCATTTTATGTGGCCTGCAAAAGCAAATCAACCATGTCAACTTCCACTTCAAACTTGAACAACAGTTGAACAAACTACAGTACTCTCCTTGACTTTGGATTTCAAAATCTATTTATTGTGTACTTTATATGTAATAATACGGGGAGGTGATTAAACATTTATACAGTTTCACAGCCCTATTGACCCTCTGAGGGAAACTGTGACTACAATGTGGCCCGCGACAAAAATGAGTTTGACACCCCTGGTCTGCACCATATGTGTCCTGCAGCTGACTGGAGGGCACATATTAGACTCACCTCTTGCCTAAAGTCATTTGAAATAGGCTAAAGAGATCAACAACTATTGGAAGTAGATTTGTGGATCAAAGTTAAAAATATTTCATCAGAGCATGTACCGGTATTTTGCACGTATGCATGTACTTGGCTGCGATTGGCTGGCAACCAGTTCAGGGTGTACCCCGCCTACTGCCCAGAGACAAATGGGATAGGCTCCAGCACACCTGCGACCCTTGTGAGGATAAGTGGATGCGTGTACTTTGTCCATCCCTAAAACAGCATTTTTGTCATCCATCAGGTTAGGAAGCGTGTGGTCCTATGTGGCCCTCCCCAGTAGAACTGATGATAACTTGTGGCCCCCGGCAGCATTTAAGTTGTCCATTCCTGCTCTAAACCTACCCCTTCCTAACACTGTCTGTCTGAAACCCTGCAGCCCTTGAAAGTGGTAAACAGGAAGCATCCGCCAAGAGACGACTGGAACAACTACAGATCACATGGGGAGCATGAGGTTGAAGCACCCTACCCGGTTGCGGAACAAGACATTTGTATCAAGGTAAGACTGAATAAAATTTCTTGCCCTCTCTGCGGCTTGTATTGATCGTCCGGCTCATTTAATTCTCCTTATGTCCATGGATTACAATGGATCGCGACAGAGGGGCATTCCATCATAGTTACAGCAGACTGCTATTTATCATTCGTGACGTCCAGTCTACTATATTTGGAGAGGTTTCTTCTTTAACAACTACTCCCAAAATTGAAAAATTACCTCTGTGACTGGAATTTTGAAATATCCTGCACAAAAGAGCCGCTGATATCCGATGCCAGATAGGATAGAGTCCAGTCTGTATTATCCAGTTTCCTGTATTATCGAATCATTTGCGTTTTATGTGTGGTATTTTAAGTTTCAATCTTTAATTCTAAAATATTTGCTTTCACATTCATTTGATTTCTGGGCTTTTAATACCTGTCGTTGGTGCCTTACATGAAAGCGCTTTGAATTGCCATGTGTCTCAAATGTGCTACACAGAAAGAAATCTTGTATTTCATTATTGTATGCGTGTTGCTTTCTTCAGATATGCAGCGGTTATTTCACGTGGACGGACGGACCACCGACATTGGCCAATGTGGACATCGTGGTTCCCTTTGGTATGCCTCAGGCGATGAAATTTGACTGCAACCTTTCTGTCTTGTAATTGCCTGTTTTCGCTGTTGCCCATTTCAGGCAAGCTGACCATGATTGTGGGCCAAGTGGGTTGTGGGAAATCTTCCCTCTTGCTGGCAGCACTGGGCGAGATGCAGCGAGTATCAGGAACAATCACCTGGAACAGGTCAGTTACAGGTTTGGTCGTTAGATATTCTCTGTAATACGCAACCTCTCAAGTTCTTCAAAATACCCCTCCGTCAATTGAATTTTTTTAAATTGTTTTTTTATTACACTGGCATGGTCGAGAGGTCCTGGATTTGAGTCTCGACTCAGTGTATGGCGGTTACTTGTTTTCTCTGGGTACTATGGCTTCCTCCCACGTTCCAAATAAAGACTCTAAATTGCCCATAAGTGTAAATGTGAGTATGAATGCTTGTTTATGTATTTCTTGCGATTTGCTGACTACAAGTCCAAAACGTACTAGCCTCTCACTCAAAATAATCTAGAATAAGCTTCAGCTTCCCCTACCAGACATGGTGTTTCCAAAATTGTTCGACAATTCTGCTACTGTGAAAACATTATGAGAATAGGTTCTTCTCACCAATTAAACAACAATGAAAATGAAATCATATCACAGGACTGCTTCTCCTAATGTGTGGTAGACCTCGAGTCATGAGAAACTAATCAACAATTAAAATACTAGCCTTACTAGCCTTGTATGCTAATATGTCACCACCTCCCCAGGATAGTCTATTTGTCAACAAAGTGTCCCCTACTTGATCGACATAACATTCCGAGCAAAGCCCCGTCAGTCTCACCAGTGATATCAGTTCTGTGTCCTGTCATGCGTGTTGCCAAACCCATTCATCATATGCAGCTATTTATACTCCTGAGCTACTCATACAAGTCATGCAGAGCTGCCCGTCTGACATTTTTTTTCTGGGGGGGAGGTGGTGTGTTTTTTAATTTTTATATATACACATATACACACACCAACTCTCACTCACACAAAACAGTATATTAATATGTGGCAGCTGAGCTGACACTATGCACCTAACACTCCCAACAATCCCTCGCCAACTCCATTCATTTCCATTTCTCTCTCCCCAAATTTGGCAAAGTGAGCTGAGCGTGTCAAGGCTATCTCATTCATTAAAGTGGGTGACTACCTCGGCATGCAGTCAAGAGTCTCTAAAAGGACAGTCAAGGCAAGGCTGTGACCTTCAACTGTAGCTGCTGCAGTAATTAACTGCAAGATGGCAATAGTTCAACCTGCTGTGCACCCAACTCAATAGTTTCCCCTGGATGACCACGGTTCTTCTAGGGCAATGTCCACATACTGTACATAGATATTCACATGCTAATGCACACCCACACACACACACACACACACACACACACACACACACACACACACACACACACACACACACACACACACACACACACACACACACACACACACACACACACACACACACACACACAAACACACACACACACACACACACACACACACACACACACACACAAGTCAAGTGTGTGTGTGTGGGGGTGTGTGTGTCACGTCATTGCTTCTTAAATGGCCAGCGACATTTAACTTCCTCACAGGTGTAGTGGCTGCCATTTCCCAGTTGCCATAAATCAGCATGCACACATCAGTAAGCGCTCAGTTGTGAGCCGTCAGCTCCTTTGGGCAAATGGCAATTGGTGCGCCCTAAAAATACACACGGGCTTCAAGTGAGCCTGTGCAAAGCCGTAAACAACCCACCAAGCATTTCTAATGGTCTCGGAATGAGTTTGTGTGAGTTAACGTATGGTGACCTCCTCCTGTATTCTGTTCTCTCTCTGTAACTATAACATTTCCTCTGATTTTATTTGCAGCCTACCCAATCTGGAGTCAGAGGGTGATGAAAGGTGCGTATGTAAATATGTCCAAAACTTACAATTTTGAACAAAGGCTTCTAGGTGTCCACCAACTCTTGGGTAACGGTTCATAATCTGCACTAACAAGCACTGCAAAATGAAAATGTGCACTGTAAAAAAAAAAAAAACCAACATAATAGAGCAAATGCACACCTGAGCAATAATTGCAGCTCAGCCCTGTATAGTTTGAAGTTCTCGTCCAATGTTCTCATCAAGGTTTTGGAGTGGCTTAGTCAAATCCGGACTTGAATCCGATTGAAATGCTGTGGCATGACATTAAAAAGGCCGATGATTCTTGAAACCCCCTCAGTGTTGCTGACTTAAAGCCATTCTGCAAGGATGAGTGGGCAACAATATTAACACTGAGATGTGAAAGACTCATTGCCAGCTATTGATTTGAGTTGATTTCAGTTTTTGCTGCTGAGGGTGACCCACCCAGTAATTAGGTTTAGAGGGCAAGTACCGGTACTTTTTCTCACAGGGCCATGTAGCTTTGAATAGTCTTTAAAAATAATTAAAATCACCACTTAAAAACTGCATTTTATATTTACATTGGTTGTGTATGTGTGCATACTGTGTATGTATATGTGCGTTGTTGCTGTTCAGTAATGTCTTCATTGACACTTTTTTCAATATGAATATTTTACCCTAATTTATTTGAGGACTCTGATTGTGCACTTGCATATTTAACAAAGGTAAAAGTATTAGTTGGTAGTGTATTCATTTTGAGGTGGTAATGGAACCATTTGTAGATTTTTACCTATTTGCAAAAACAGAGTCTGAGTATTCAAATTGAATACTTTTATATCATTTTAATAATACAGAATAATACAAGGTGGATTTGTGCATTGTAGATATATCTTGGTGTATTTTGTCATGGATTTTTGAGATGCAGACATTTCTCATTCAGTCGTTTCTAAGGCGAACCACTGAAAGGGCAATCGAGATGAAAGCATGTATAAATAAGTGCTTTTTATTCATCAATACAGGACCGATGTACTGTATGATATGAAGAATAATGCTTATATTGTATATGTGTTTTGGTAAATGCGTCTGTCCTATATATTCCCTGCAGTCCCACAGATAGAGACACAGCTGGTGATGGTGACATTAGGTGAGCTCTTGAAACACACAATGCCATTTCCAAGGCGGTCTCCGTGGAGACGCATCATCATTATCAGCACAGTCAAACAGCCATTTTCGTGGTTATCTCTAAACTAAAGATAATAGATTTCCTCTGACTCTGAGCTGCACATCAACTTGACAAACACATCTCAGTCCTTAATGATCACTGAGTGACCTTTTAATGGAATTGAATGCTGTTCATGCATAATTCACCAAGCAATCTCCACAGACGAAAATCGTTCTAATCTTTATCATGAGTCTTGTGTCACATTTGACATCTTTGGTAGGAAGAGGTGTGCAGTGGCCTACGCTTCCCAGAAGCCCTGGCTGTTGAATGCCACCGTCGTAGAAAACATCACGTTTGAGATGCCAATGATCAAAACCAGGTAAAATGGGAAAATATATGTGTGTGTGTGTGTGTGTGTGTGTGTGTGTGTGTGTGTGTGTGTGTGTGTGTGTGTGTGTGTGTGTGTGTGTGTGTGTGTGTGTGTGTGTGTGTGTGTGTGTGTGTGTGTGTGTGTGTGTGTAGAGGTAATGGGTTCGATTCCAGCAAACAGACAAACAGCAAACGTGTGGTGCTTTTGTGCTTTTGTAATGGCTCTCCTTTTCAGGCATAACGTACACTCATCCTTTAATCTTGATCTCATTTTTACTTTTGTTTTATATTTTCAATCACCTCTGCATTTGTGAACACAGAAACATGGGCTAAAAGACGCAAAGAGTGAAAGTAGATGCCCCCTCTCAGGTGGATGCCTGGGGCCACCACTCTCTTGGCCTTGCCCCTGCACACATCCCAGCAATAGTGACGGGGTGGTATTAAAATGATTTTTAAGATGATTTATACGCTTCAGAGGGATTGTCCGACATATATGTCCTATTTATGGATGAAATAACATGACGTTCGCAACACCTATCCACGGAGTGCCAAATTTGTCCGCCTGCACCTTGATCAAATACACCAAAATCGTGTTAAGATGAGTACACACAGAAAGATAATATAGAGCTGTTTTTTTCCTCATCATTTTGCACCTCACCGACAAAGGGCGTCAAACACCCGACAATCTTAGGTCTTATGAAAATGTCTTAAAAGATTGCAAAATAAACCTTCTTTTAGTCAGTGTAAAACTTTGTCTACTTTTTTAACCAAATTTGCAGATGCATTGGGGGTCGAAGCAGGAAATGAAAATTTTGATGAGCCCATTTCCATGTCGAGCACAGGCTACTTTCTGTTACCAGATTATCAGATGAGTCGTGGGAGAGGCAACTCCATGTTTTTTCCCCATAGCTAATTTATCTTTTTAGACATTCTCAACATAAAATGTCAATACCGTCAAATTGAAATCCAACTACCGTTTGTTCCACATCTGGCACCACTCAGTAGGTTACAGTTTTACTCCAATTATTTGTATTTCAACACTAGTAGAAGTGTTAAGTGAAACAGGCTAATACAGTTATGTTGTAACTCAGCACGAACGCAACGTTGTATCCCCCACGTGGCCAGAGTGTTAAGTGGATGATTTGAATGAAAAGGTCGACAGTAATCAGTACACAAGGCCATTAAGAGATTGTTAAGTGCTCGTTGCTGATACAGAGCTGTGTTAATACTTACAAGCAGATGTTTTTGGGCCTGCTCAGGAAACAAATAACTTTAATTATCGGACTTGGTAATGGCCCTTTTGAAAGGCCACATGCTTTAATCTCTGATAATGACTTACCTTGCTCGGATCTATTGGTCCATTTTCAGAAGCTGCTTCCTACGCTGGTTGCTTGAGTGATTTGTGAGAACTGATTACAATACTTCCAGTTTGCATTTGATCACAAACCCCCTTTTAACTTCCATGCTGTTTCGTGGCCCAAGTGATTTTATTTTTTGTCATCATCCATACAGCTAGAGTAAGTACAGTATTATGATTTTTTTCCCACCATGTGTTGAATCCAAGCAATGCTCTTGAGTTTCTGGTCCACAATCGATGCCTCACTGTCAACTGTATTGGACAGTAGAGGAAATAGCAAGGCTACAGTTTCATTCTGGGTGATATTGTGGGTATGGTACCTTATTTAGCTCCTTTTCAGTATTTTATTTGCGTTGGTGTCCACCAGATACAAAGCTGTCATCGAGGCATGCTCTCTTCAACCTGACATCGACATCCTTCCACAGGGTGACCAGACAGAAATCGGTGAGAGGGTGAGTAACCCGCAGCGCAATTCATTTGGATTCCTCTTTGGGGCTTTTTATTGCCTCATCTGGTCATTGCTCATTTCACTGGGGCTCGTTGAATTGCACGGCAGCAACATTTGTCATCATTACTGCGCTGTTAGGATGTTGCGGTGGCGTTCGCAGGGGGTTGGATCAATGGTTGCTCATGTTGCGCTTTGCCATGCAGGTTATAAAATGGTCTCACCCCAAGAGGCTGGACACATTCATGCATTTAATGGTGTTATTTGTTCCCGGCTGTGACTGAAGCTGATATCATCTCATCTCTCATGAAACTTGTTGCCTTTGTTGCAGGGCATCATCCTCTCGGGGGGACAGAAGCAGCGCATCAGTGTGGCCAGAGCCTTGTATCAGCAGACCAATGTTGTCTTTCTGGTGAGTCAACCACTGACTCAAAACTGAATGACAGAGACATAGTTTTTAGTAAGAATAGTTTTACATTTGTGGAAACCGGTGTGCACAATTTGTTGGGTAACGGTTAGGTACTTATCGGAATGTGGCTACTGGTCATAGATATAATACGCCCTCCTTGCAAAAAGTTTCTGTTGAAGTGACTCTATGATGGACAATAGCCTGTAAGAAATTAAAATGACGAGTGACCTTTGGACCTTGAACATTGATTGTTGTAAACAACTTAGTTCTGGCAGCTCCATGTTGCCCACGGAGGCACCGACGCAGGGTATTTCTTGAATTTGTCACACTTTGGAATGTCTTTTTACAGGACGACCCGTTCTCTGCCTTAGACATTCACTTGAGTGACCATCTCATGCAAGACGGTATCCTCAAGCTGCTGAGAGAGGAGAAGAGGACCGTGGTGCTGGTCACACACAAATTGCAGTATCTGCTGCATGCAGACTGGGTGAGACTTTTGGATACAGCATGTGTGTGTGTGTGTGTGTGTGTGTGTGTGTGTGTGTGTGTGTGTGTGTGTGTATGCTGATTTAACAGTTAGTTATAAAATTAGGCCTGCATGTTATGTGTGTTGAAGATTATTGCCATGAAAGATGGCACCATCCAGACTGAAGGTACACTGAAGGACATCCAGAAGTCGGAACCTGAGCTCTTTGAGCAGTGGAAGACGCTGATGCACAGGCAGGACCAAGAGTTTGAGACGGTAATCAATCAGCAGCTACTTGCACTGCAATTTAATCCTTAATTGCTTTGAATTGCTGTTGCTGTACTTTCACAGGTGTTTATTTAAGCGAATGCAGAGACATTTATTGTTTTGTGTAATTAACTTTAGATTGGCTCGTGTTTGCCTAATGGGCAAACAATAGTGCTTTCTCTTGTATTTTGGGGAGACCATGTTTTTTTTCCTCCCCATCGCCTCTCCACAGGAGACAGTGGCATCAAGCATGACAGATATGGAGAGGAAAAACCTGCGGAGAGCAATGTACTCCAGAGAGACTGCTAAGACTGAGGAGGATGAGGAAGGTGAGGGGTCAAAGCACTACTGCCAATAAACAGTTCAATGTCGACATGGTGAAGAGAAGGGCTTTCAGTTCTTGAGCTTACTGCAGCTGAGTGTATTTTTTTTCCCCCCTGCTGCAATTAAGTCTTGTCTTTATACAAGCAGCACAACCACCGGTTGTTCCTGATGCTGCGTCATCAGTAGGTAAATGAGGTAGTATGATGCGCTTTGAGAACCCGAGCTATAGAAAAGCGCTTATACAAGAAAACGCTTTACATTGTTACTGTAGTTGCCAGCACTGTGAATAGGACTCTGGAGCTGAATTAATATTTCTACCGAACCAAAAACTAAGAACCAGTTTGATGATGACATTATTTGGATTCTTGGCGCAAGTCCCAGCCGCATAAATATTGGCATGAGAAGCTCTATTGTGATAAACGTACACATTATTCATGAAACCCTAATCAATGTACACCTAAGCGGCAGTAGATAATGCAGTTATATTTGATTACTTTGTCTAGATTTAAGAGTAGAACAACAATCTGAGCAATGTGGCAAATAGATTTTTGGGGGTATGGGATCTCAACAATGATTTGCAGCAGGAGAGTGCAGCTAAATAAAGAAATGAAGTTCATTCGAGGTAAGAGGAGGGTGTCGCTCTTTATCAGACACGTTGTGTAAGTTCCATCCTTCCAGTGAACTCATCTCTTTCTTGTCTCCAGAAGAATCCTTGCAGAGTGATGATGATGATGACAACTTGTCGCAGGTAATGCGTCAACGAGCCACCATACCCTGGCGCTCCTGCGGCACCTACCTGTCCTCGGCTGGGATCCTGCTTCTTACCCTGCTCCTCCTGTCACAGCTCCTAAAACACACCCTCATGGTGTCCATTGATTACTGGCTGGCACACTGGACGTCACGTGTCATCACGGCCAAGTCGGACGCCACAGCGCACAACTGTACGCTTGTTCAGGTGAGGGAGAGGAATGTTTATTTTTTTTCCTCACATATTTGACTAGCAGTGTACAAAGAGATGTTAGTTGAATTCCTTCGGATAGAGCATACAAATACTGATGAAAAACATTGCTGAATCACAATGCCTAGAAAAAAAAAGTCCACCTCCACAACTAAAAAATGCTGTGTTTGTGTCCAGACACGTTGAGGAAAACAGTTTTTTTTTAGCAATCATATCATATTTTGTCCATTTTGGTGCTATATGCAAAACTATAAATGTGATTGCTTGACTGTGTGCTTTCTATTCACATTTTCTTTGCTTCCACTGCAAACGAATCATTGTCTCAATCAATGTCTTTTTGAAATGCGGGCCACCACAAATTTACATAACCAAGTAGGCGCTAATCTATGAATCACTGTTGAGCCGTACTGAACCGAAAACATCAGCGCAACCACTGACTGCCAGCTCCAGATGGAGTGCTCTTTAACAAACCCTGAAGCGACCACATGCCAGCTCCTTCATTAGAACAGTTAAAACGAATGCACTGATAAACGGAGAAAGTAAGAGGAAGAATGTCAATACTTGAAGTGAGACAAATGTAAAAACATACAAATGAACAGTGGGACTCATCAGTCTTACAAGTGAAAATCATTACGACTTACTGCAACCATTTGTTATTCTCAGTGTAATATCTACCAGACAGACACACACATTCACGCTGCTATTAAGAAAAAAACAAAACACAATGAATATTAGAAGATGAAGGTTGAACTGACAGTCCTGCAATCACATTTGCTTCAGGCCAGCCAGATCAGGTATCAATATTTAATTATAAGTGTAAATATATACATAGGTTGTGTGTGTGTGTGTGTGTGTGTGTGTGTGTGTGTGTGTGTGTGTGTGTGTGTGTGTGTGTGTGTGTGTGTATACCAGATCACATTTCTCATGGTCATGTGGAAGCTACGAACTCTGAACGGCACCTCATCCTCCTCCCTTATTTTTTTTTCCACTCGAACACACTTCATATTAACTTAAGTGTAAGATAAACCATGTGCTTGGTGCCCAAGGATGCTTTGATAAACTTCAGTGCAGCGAGTCCCTGCAAGTGTATCTAATCAACGCGTAGAACACAGCCAAGTCCAGTTGCTGCTATCAAATGTAATTACTGACCCACGGCTGCCTCCTTTGTCTCTTTGTAAGACTGCCAGCCTGCTGTTGCACACCACACACTTAGCATGAACACGTTGACAGCGAAATGACACACAAGTGGACTGTTTGATGTTACTAGTGGGAATTCACGTGCATAGTGAGCAGTTACTGTATTATCAATGTTGCAAACCAGTCAAGCCAAAATAAGCGTGTTTGTCCATCAGTTGATAAGGAAACGCCAGAGTTGTCATGGAAGTAAATATTATTTCCAACACACTGCTGTACCTTTCACAGCATCAGGATTATCAACTGTAATCATGAAAACCAAATTGAATTGCATGTATGTGCTGTTCCAGGACTGTGGCTTCAGTCACTCGTGGTATCTTTTGGTGTTCAGCGTGTTGTGCTGCCTTGGCATCATTCTGTGTTTGGCCTCTTCTGTGGCTGTGGAATGGACCGGCCTCAATGTGGCCAAGGAGCTCCACCAGAACCTCCTGAACAAGATCACCCTGGCCCCCATGAGGTACAACTCTCCGTGTAGCAGCTTGATCCTGTGAAAGAGATTGATGATGCGTGTGTTTGTATTAAAAACAGAAGCACAGTTAAAAGCATCCTTTTTCGCCCCATTACTCCAAGCACCATCTGCTTTCCTTCCACAATGCCCAGAGAGGCATTTTACACACACACACACACACACACACACACACACACACACACACACAGTTGAATCAACACACACTTTCTTCCCACTTAAAATTTCAAGCATTCAACTAATGTCTGAAGCTAAAATAGTCTTACAATAAGGTTTTATAGGACACAACAAGTAACAGTAACAAGTCCTGTGCTTGAGTTTGAGTCCAGCTTGGGCCCTCCTCTGTGTAGTTTGCATGTTCTCCCTGTGCTTGCATGGGATTTCTCCAAGTACCGGTACTCCAGTTCTTCCCGTTTTCCAAAAAGATGCATGTCAGTCTCCTTGAAGACTCTAAATTGCCCATACATTTGAGTGTGATTGTAAATGGTTCCTAGTTTGTTTATAATGTGTGCACCGCAACTGACTAGTCCGAGCCGAACCCTGCCTCTTGCCCAATCGGCCGAGATAGTCTCCCGCTCACAAGTAACCTGAATGTGGACAAGCGCTATATTCATCCATCCATATTCATATTTGCCGCTGCTCAATCCGTACTGTGTTTTATTGTTTTTGTTATTGTAAAGTGTCCTTGGGTGGCTTGAAAGGCGCTTATAAATAAAATGTATTATTATTATTAGTATTAGTATTAGTATTAGTATTAGGATTAGTATTAGTATTAGTATTAGTATTATTATATTGTTGTCTTTTGACATTCCAGGTTGTTTGAGACCACCCCACTTGGCAACATCCTCAACCGATTCTCCACAGACACGAACACGATCGATCAGCACATCCCGACCACTCTGGAATGTCTCTCTCGCTCCACCTTGCTGTGTGTGTCCGCCCTGGGGGTCATTTCCTACGTCACTCCCGTGTTCCTCATCGCCCTCCTGCCGCTGGCTGTCACCTGCTACTTCATCCAAAAATACTTTCGGGTGGCTTCCAGGTGAGACCGACAAGGACCGGGGGCATGTGCGTCAGTGTGTGGACAAGAAAATACAAACTTTTTTTCACACCATGTTTGTTTTCTTTCAAATAAAGGTAAACGTACAGAGGGTTACCTTTTACGAGAATTAGCTTACTTTTGCAGAACTTGGCTGAAGTAGTTGTTGTTGTTTCGCTCTTTTGCAAAGGGACCTGCAGCAGCTAGAGGACAGCACCCAACTGCCTCTGCTCTCCCACTTCTCTGAGACAGTGGAGGGTCTCACCACCATCAGGGCCCTCAGGTGACCGCAACATCTTTTTGAACTGACTCATGAGGAATATTCTGCCATCACCGTACCAAGCCTCCTTGCCGTAGAAAGAATACTACTGATGAAATCACTAAACAAATCCTGTTTTCTTATCCTTCAGGTACGAGCCCAGGTTTAGACAGAGGTTACTTCAGTTCACAGATGCCAACAATATCGCCTCCCTTTTCCTCACAGCAGCCAATCGGTGGCTGGAGGTCCGCATGGTAATGACTTACTTGTATTTGTCCTGGTCTTGTTCCTCGAGTTCACATTCATGCCACTACTGTACCTTGTTATGATGTTTTCATTTGGGCTCACGCATTTGGTCCCAGTGGAAATGACTTTATTTATGGATCCCTGGACAAATGATTTGGCATTTGCATTGGCAGTAAATAGGACGCTTGTCAATTTCAAATGTTATTCTTCTCTTCATGACATCTGCGGAACATTCTCTATCTGCTTGTAGGAATATATTGGGACCTGTGTGGTGTTGGTAGCAGCTGTTTCTTCGATTACAAATTCGCTCTACGATCAGCTCTCTCCCGGACTGGTCGGGCTGGGCCTCACCTACGCACTCATGGTGAGACCGTGGGCCCTGTTTTCGTTCCGACGGTAATCGAAGGATCATTGAGATTCTGAATGCGTTCTGTCGATCAGGTATCCAACTACCTAAACTGGATGGTGCGGAACCTGGCAGACATGGAAGTACAGCTGGGATCAGTCAAGAGAATTAACAGCCTCCTCAAAATAGAACCAGAGAATTACGAGGGTCTGCTGAGTGAGTACCACCTTCAATCCATAAAGAATTTGTAGTTCTACAGATTTGGAAAAAAACGGACTGAAAGTCATTTCAACTGGACTCTAACCACTCCTAATCCAGATGTAATTAATCAACAGAAACTGTCTAGTTTGCAGTGCAACTAATGCTCGGCCGGCGTTTGTTGTGGTTGCCAGGTCTGTCTCAGGTCCCTGACGGCTGGCCCCAACGTGGCGAGATCCAGATCCAGAACCTGAGCGTCCGTTACGACGCCGCGCTCAAACCTGTGCTCAAAAACGTCCACGCGCACATCAACCCTGGACAGAAGGTCAAGAAGACTTCGGCTGAGAAAAAGAAAAAAGCTGAGCAAGCGGTAATGTTGGGTGTTTGTTTTGCAGGTGGGGATCTGCGGCAGGACAGGAAGCGGCAAATCATCTTTCTCCCTGGCCTTCTTCCGCATGGTGGACATGTTTGAAGGTTTGCACTCTCAGACCATCATGTTTGATGCGGCACTTGATCATGCACTTGATGTGAATTATTTCTTTAATTTGACAGGGAGAATTGTGATTGATGACGTTGACATTGCCAAGCTGCCGCTGCAGACGCTGAGGTCTCGTCTGTCCATCATCCTGCAAGACCCGATCCTGTTCAGCGGCACCATTCGGTATGATGACAAACGAGCTTCCGTTTTACCTGCAGATGTTCTCGTCATCTCACATTAGATCAGGTGACACTTCAGGCACAGAAGGACCTCAACATTTTTACACTGCACTTATTTATCTCATGCACGAGCGTCGAACCGAGCGGAAAGCTCGTCACATTCCTTCAAAAGGACCTGTGTTATTTTTAGACAACCACAGAAGTGCCTATGCAAGCTTTCAGGAATAGATGAGGGTTTTTTTTTCCAAGTGGAACCTCTATGGCCGATCACAATCTGGTCCAGGGAGCACGTTTACTGCTTGTATTGACACAATGGTCGAATTGGAACAAATGGACGTGTTCCCGAGTTTGGCAGCCTGACAAGTTAGAGGTCCCGAGTTTGAATCTCGGATCAGATTTGTGTGTTCTCCCCATGCTTTCCTTCCACAAGGCCCAGAGAGATTTCTTACAGGGACACACTTTGACATTCCCAAAACTATTGATTGTCCGTAAGTGTGAATGTGATGATGAATGGTTGTTTCTGCGTGTATGTTGTGGTGCCGACAAGGTCAGGGTGTACCTCCAGGAGGTGAGGTTTTCATCAGCCAGTTTGTTTCCATTCAACTATTTTTGATCTATTGACACTTGCTTTTTAAAAATTAAATACGATTCCAATTTGAACAAATTGTGCTATGTGTATACAAGCGTAAAAGATGAAATTGTGTTTAATCCAGATCTAACTTTGATTGCAATATTACCTCACGCACTGTACATGTTCACATTCACAATTAATTGTCGAGGCACATTCTTCTCATAAATATTTCAAAAGCTTGTAAGCTTTCGAAGGTAATTATTTAACATTTAATGTATGGTGTGAGTTCTGCTTTTGTTCCAGTTATTGTGTATGTGGTGTGTTTGTGTGTAGGTTCAACCTGGACCCAGAAATGAAGGCCACGGATGAGATGCTTTGGGAAGCTTTGGAGATTGCCCAACTGAAACCTGTTGTTAAGTCACTTCCAGGAGGGCTGGGTGAGTTTATAGTTGGATCTATTTTTGTGTGTGTGTGTGTGTGTGTGTGTGTGTGTGTGTGTGTGTGTGTGTGTGTGTGTGTGTGTGTGTGTGTGTGTGTGTGTGTGTGTGTGTGTGTGTGTGTGTGTGTGTGTGTGTGTGAAGACATACGTGCTGTCAAAAACACTGTTGTGATGTATCATGCCAGAAAAAAAAACAGAATCAAAGGTCAGTTTGTTTCCACGACCACTAAAAAGGTACTGAACTTTACCCGGACGCCCTCCATCGCACGTCTGCTGCACTGTATCACAATACATGAGCATCAATAATTCATATGCCCTGCAAAGGCTGTTTATGCACATTCTCAGGTGGCAGTCTTATATTGAGATCACATCTGGTAGGGGACACTCACCTTCATCTGACTTCCACGATAAGCGTGATGAAAGTGCCGAGTGCCTGGTATGCTTACGACTTTATTTAGCTGCTGTGGGCGTGCTATTTATCTCCCCTATACTCTTGTAAGTGTCATGAACAAGCAGTCAAGGTGATGATTCAACATCATTTGATGCTCACCTCAGGCTCGACACAACGGCAACCGATAACTTGTGTTATCTAAGTGTCTGTCTGTTCGTCCATCCGTCCGTATCTACATATCCAATGTCAACTTATGAGCACAACTCTCTCTCTCTCTCTCTCTCTCTGTGTTGATCTATATGTCTATCTGTCTCTCTGTATATATATATATATCTATATATAGTTACATCAATACTGTATGACATTACATTACATATAGGAAGCAACTAGTCATAGTGGCGAGCACGAGATGCTGGGTTTGAATCACAGGTGGAACATCATCATCGTGTTCTCCCGTGCTTAGAAGAGTTTACTCAGTTTATTCTTGATTCCGTCCCTAAACGCATTTCTTAGTTTAACCATATGTGTGACAATTGCTTATTCATTGTTTACATTTGCCCTGCAATTGGCTGGCTTGCCAAGGAGCATTATTATGATTATGATTATGATTATTATTATTATTATTATTATTATTATTATTATTATTATTATTATTATTATTATTATTATTGTTGTTGTTATTGTTATTATTATTATTATTTTTATTTTTATTTATTATTATTATTATTATTATTATTATTATTATTACTTTTTTGCCATAGTTTCTTGTGTTGGGTCTGATTAGATTATTGATGTTTAGCAAATGAATGATGATTGCACTTCTTAATGTGAACATGTCTCCAGATGCCAATGTGACGGAGGGAGGAGAAAATTTCAGCCAGGGTCAGCGTCAGCTTTTCTGCCTGGCCAGGGCTTTTGTGAGGAAGAGTAGCATTCTCATCATGGATGAAGCCACGGCATCCATCGACATGGCAACGGTCAGTGTGTGTTTACGGCTAATCATGTTTCTAGGGAGAAAACGGTTCCAGGGAGGTGTGGAGTGGAGGTCACCGAGTGATATTCTGTCACCAATGGCAACTATAAAACACAAGGAAATACAGTTTGCGGCAAAAGCGAAGTGGGTGATTCTAAAAAAAACCCTGTACTTACTTCTGCAGGAGGGGAGAACGAAAAGTGTGCAAATAAGAGCCTGAGGGCTGGTGTGTGCAATCGGCTGCTGCTTACTTAAGAGCATCTTCTGAATGCTGGTTGACAAAGACTGACATTTGTGGTCTCAATAACGTACCAACGATGCCTTTGAGCAGACAACGCTGAGCTTTTAGCTCACCCAATTTACTTTCTTAGGTCAAGTCGATTCGAAGCGATTGAGGGAGAAAAACACGCATTGAACAGCTTTTGTTTTTCTTTTTAAATTAGTGACACATTTTTTAAAACCACTACATGGTTGCACAGTGCAACGAGGTAAAATACAGGCGCAATTTAAATACTACCTTTAGAGTGTTTTTTTAAATTTGTTTTCAGATATTGTATAACCATCTAAATTAAAATGAATTAACACTTCAAATGTGTGTAGAATGAATGCATGCATTACACAAGTTTCACTACTCGAATAGTACTGTATGACTGAACTAACTGATTGTAAAGTGTCTTTGGGTGTCTTGAAAGGTGCTTATCAATAAAATGTATTATTATTATTATTATTATTAAATCAATTTTTTCATGACATTGACGCTTTTTGATGAGCACCTGTACATTTAACAATACGGTGTTGAGATTAAAGTGTCTCGAACTATGAGCTTTTGCAGATACAAACTTTTTGCTTTGGATGGCGAGCAAAAATGTGTCTTTCTGAACAACATAAAGTGGCAGTGAATTCAGCTCAACACTGTTGAAGAAAAGCAGAGAGTAAAAAAATTCTTCAAAACAGAAGCTTTAGACTGCTCATTGGCACTTGGGATACAAAATAATCAGAAAACATGAATTACATGATGTGTATTTAAAACAACCACATAGCTTTCTCTCTGGAAAGTCTGTTTGGCTTAATGCTAAAAAAAATATATCTATAAAAAATAAAATATCATATGTATATGTAAAATTGAATTCTTCTTCTGCACCCATAGGAGAGCATCCTGCAGAAAGTGGTGATGACTGCCTTTGCTGAGAGAACAGTGGTTACAATAGCAGTAAGAGCACATACAGCAGTTTATAATCACCACTCCCCGTCCTCACACACACACACACACACACACACACACACACACACACACACACACTCGCTCTCCCCATACACAAGTTTTGGACTGCGCTTGTTTGTTAAGCGGCCTCCCTTGTGCTCCTCTGTGCCGCACAGCATCGCGTCCACACCATCCTGAATGCCGACCTGGTGATTGTAATGAAGCGCGGGATCATCCTGGAGCATGACAAGCCCCAGGCTTTGCTGGCGAAGGAGGACAGCGTCTTCGCTTCCTTTGTGCAAGCAGACAAGTAGCACAAGAAGAACAAGGAGGAGAGCGCATGTCAAAGGAAGACATTCAAAGTGCAATTGATCTATGGAATATTATACCTGTATTTTTTATTCATATTGTATTATTTTGTACATAACAATGTGAGATGGTTGCTAATAAAATATATATTATCACTGAGCGATGTTTTTGTCCACTGAGGCAAGTGAGGTGTTTTTGACTTTAGACTGATCTACACTGACCCTGGCAGTAACACATATTCATATTCTCACGGGTGTCACAAGATCCTGCAGGAGCCAAGAATGACTTCGGAATGCTAAAAGGGCGCCTTATAAATAGCCACGACAGGCCAGGAAACGACATCCTGCACCAGGCACAACCATTACTACTCTTAAAAGACCAACAGGGTATCATAAAACATTTGGTAAACCTTCACTTATAAAAAGACAAGAAATATAACCAAAAGCTCTCTTTAAAAAATGATAACGCTCAGTTTTGATTGGCACTGTCAGATATATAATATAATATCATATTGGGCTTGTCATTTAAAGTGTGGCAGAACTGATTTGCATGACAGCTGTTGGGATTATTTTTAAGACTGTTTTACTTGGAAACAAAATAATATTTGTTCATGAGTACACCATTGCAAACTGTAAGCACAAAAAGCATTTAAAGGATTTCAATTGTCACTCTGGGCCAAGATTCATTTTGGATGAGTTTGTGATTGATTTTGTTGAATGGTACATCCAATTCATCAACCTCTCTACTAGTTAGATCACATATTGATGTGTGGACATCATCATGTGGTTAGCTCTCAGGAACAATATCAAGACACCAACATCAGCTTCCTTCCCTCCCTTTGTTTCATTTTCCTTTCTTCCCCTTCCAAACTGATTTCCTTCCTTTCTTTTTCCTATATCCATATTTTTTGTCGTTCCTTTATTTTCCTTGTGTCTTTTCTTCCTACCTCCATTTATTTGTCATCCTTTTATTTTCCTCGTTTGAACGCATCCTTTCCTTGCTTCTTTTTCCTCCTTTCTTAAGAAAGACTTTGCTTGTCTGAAATCGATACAGGAATTTTCAAAACACTTCATCCACTTAAATCACAGATTGAGAGAATGCAGCAGATGTCAGGTGGGGTACATCGTGGTAGTCTAAACTGCATTTGACTATTTAATTTCAATGTTTGTTTCATTTATTGGGGGTTGGGATGATATGGTCAAACCAAACCTATGTTGATAGGTACTTGGGTCCATAGGCAGCCTGCCAGGCAGAGAGAGAGAGAGGTAGATCTAAATTTACAGTTTCAGTAGTCTCTTCCAAAGATAGCATGCCAACAATATGAACATTTAAAAAATCCCTATACAAGGTGTAAAAAAGTGCAGTGTAACAGTCTAGTTCAAGTAAACTCTGGTTAGTATTTTAAATAAATTAATTTGGGTGAAAAACTATTTGAGACTTGAGATATAAAACAATCAAATTAAATGTAATAATTAGGCGAGGAGGGCTTCTCGTAAACTGGAGACGTCGTGTGTCTGTGACGTCAACAGAGGACCCCCTCTGCTGGATCCTTCAAGATGTTTCAAACGTAATTGGCCCCTTTGTGCCCAGCAAGGGCACGACAGAGGTGTCGGAGGGAGGGTCTGCAGCCACCCCCACCCCCCGCGTTGTGCTATCGAGCTGGAGAGTCAGCACAAAAGGAAAAGTGCATCACGGAGATGGGCCGTTAGCACCACAAAACTGCTCCCAAAAAGACTACTGAAGAAAGCGACGTCAAGTGCGTGTGCGTGCGTGGTGAATCTCACAATGCGGCGTGCGCCTGCCGCTGGTGGGGGTCTTGTTGTTGGTGTTATTAGTTGTGCACCCTGAGTGACGGTGGCAGCTGAGGACGAAGGAGAAGGAATCCCCACATGGGACGTCAACCGCCTGACCGGGGGGCAACGTGAGGAGAGCGCATTGCTTCGGACGACCAGACGACCACGAAGGCTCAGGACGGGCGAAAAGGCTGACAGAAAGCCGCAAAGCGACACACACACACACACACACACACACACACACACACACACACACACACACACACACGCACACACAAACAAAACAAAGCCAACATTTTATTCATCTGTCAGCCCGACGCTGCCTTTGGGGTCGTAATGCGGGAGAGCCATGTTGTCGAGAAAAGGCCTCATCCCGGAGGACTACTTGCTGACACGCTTGGCTGAGGATGTTCAGCAGCCCAAGTTCAAAACGAAACCGAGGAAAGCCCGCTTCGTGGCCAAGAACGGCGCCTGCAATGTGGCGCACACCAACATCCGCGAGCAGGGTCGATTCCTGCAAGACGTCTTCACCACCCTGGTGGACTTGAAATGGCTCCACACGCTCATCATCTTCACCATGTCGTTCCTGTGCAGTTGGCTCCTCTTTGGGATGATCTGGTGGCTTATTGCTTTCGCGCACGGCGACTTGGACCGGCGGGCTGGCGACTTCGTGCCGTGCGTCACGGACATCCACTCCTTCTCGTCCGCCTTCCTCTTCTCCATCGAGGTGCAGGTGACGATCGGCTTCGGGGCGAGGATGGTGACGGAGGAGTGCGTGTCCGCCATTGTCGTGCTCATCATGCAGAACATCGTGGGGCTGGTCATCAACGCCATCATGCTGGGCTGCATCTTCATGAAGACGGCGCAGGCGCACAGGCGCGCCGAGACGCTCATTTTCAGCAAGCACGCCGTCATCTCCGTGCGGAACAACAAACTCTGCTTCATGGTGCGCATCGGCGACCTGAGGAAGAGCATGATCATCAGCGCCACCGTACGGATGCAGGTGGTCAAGAGAACCACCACCGAGGAGGGCGAGGTGGTGCCCCTGGACCAGATCGACATCCACATGGATAACCCGGTGGGCACCAACGGGGTCTTCCTGGTGTCCCCGCTCATCATCTGTCACGTGATCGACAAGCACAGCCCGCTGTACGCCATGTCCGCCTTGGACCTGCAGCACAACGACGTGGAGGTCATCGTGGTGCTGGAGGGGGTGGTGGAGACCACCGGCATCACCACGCAGGCCAGGACCTCGTACGTGTCCGAGGAGATCCTCTGGGGGCAGCGATTCGTGCCCACAGTGTCCGAGGAGGACGGCATGTACGCGGTGGATTACTCCAAGTTCGGCAACACGCAGAAGGTGCCCACCCCGTGCTGCAGCGCCAAGAAACTGGACGAGGCGGGCGGCATCGCGAGGTTTAAAGTCACCGAGGGCGTCACCTTGCGGCCGTCGGTGAGAAGGCGGCCCGGGTCCACCGTAGCCCGGCGCTCCAGGCTGGAGAGCCGATGACAACTTGCTTACTCCGAATAAATTCACATGGACGAATAGACTGCGCTCGTATGGTCTGGCCTCATATTTTTCCGTTCAACTCAATTCAATTCGGTGTTATTTATATAGAACCGACTCACAACAGAAGTAACTTTTCATCTTCAGTACTGTATAGGGGTAGAGTGGGGGCAACATAAAAAAATCCCTTCCCCTCCTCGATAAAAATGACGCCAGTTTACCACATTTCAATTATGTAGGTACCACTATGTTCAAATTAAGTACATTTAAAGTTGTTTTTTTTTCAGTTGAAGCTCTCGAACAGGGGTGGGCAAACTTTTGTCCTCATTTGCCACACAACCTTGCAGGTCATTTGCAGATGAGGTGAAAACAAATAAGCTGTAGCTAATGTGAAAGCACTGTTTAAACAAAAAAATATTTTGCTAAGGACATATAAATATTAAAAATGTTCATTTTTTAAAGCTGATTATTTAACATAAAATGAATTCTAATTAATCATGAAATGGATCATGAAATAACTTGAATTCCCTTGTCTCCTTTCATACAACACAGAATGTACAGTAAATGCACATTAGGTCTGACAAAAGAACACAGCATATGTGTCAGTCATACTTTGCCCACCCCTGGTCTCTAAAAACACATTCCTAACGAATTTATTTATGATGATAATTTAAGGGCAAATTCAACATGACCCTTAGTGGTAAATGTGTTGTTGTTGTACACCACACAGAAGGCCAGATCACCAGGGGTGTAGACAGATAAAAGCTAGTTTAATTTCGCTGACCTTATAATGATTGTGTTGTGAATGTCAGTCACTTAAGAGTGTCATTCAGTCGCCATTAAACTTTTAATTCAAATCTTAATACATGTTTTGAAAAAAAAAAGCTTGTTTCAGGGGGGAACTAAAACAGACGTCTATATTGGCACCAAATCAAGATGCAAACATTTTAGGCACAGAACCAACGACGTTCCGTCTCTAAACACGAAATAAGAATGCAGTACAAACAAGACACACTGGATCAGAATGACCTTTTATTAGATTATAATCAGCAGAGCTTGAAATATTAAATTGCTTTTAACTTAGTTAATAATTAAAATACATAAAAACAAGAGCCAGAACTGAAGAACCCTGCAAAAAAGAAAACAAAAATAAATTAAAGGGACAAATATAAACTCAATTCTCCTCCACATAGAAGCTGTCTGACAGAAGTCCAAGCAGTTGTTTTCTTCTATGTGTAATGGTATCTATTGTTATTTCCAAACTAATTTTCCTTTTATAGTCTTTTTAAAAGCAAATTTTAAAAAGGGACATGGAAAACTAAACAATGAACGAAGAAAAGAATGGAGATTTGCAGCTCTCTGCCAGCACGCTGCACCCCCCCTCCCCTCTCCTTTCTCTGCATGTTGCTGTGTGGGGGACTGCAGACATGACATCATGTCTTTGTCCATCTGAGCTGCTGCGGCAGGTGTGTGTGTTTGGGTAGAGGTTGTGGAGGGGGGGCGCGACACCCTAAAACCAGCACTCCAGCCACCACTCTGTTAAAGTATCACAATTTCTCTGATCAGATTAAATATCTAATATACAATCTTACATTTTTCTTCTGTCCATGACTCTGTTCATTTTCATCTTTGCTGCCCTCTAGAGGGGAGTAAGTTCCACAACATGTTTGTTTTGGGGCCACGCCATCAGTATGTGTAGGTCACGTGGTGGATTTGGCCAACGAAAGGGACAGAGAATGAAAAGAGAGAAAAGCCTCTCCGGCAGCAGTGACAAAACTCTCAGGTCCTGAGTAGGAGGTGCCTTAAATCAAGGCCCACATAAACAACCCAAACCGGGACTGGCTAATATTAACCATCAAGGCGCTCAGGGCCAGCGTGGTGCTTCGCGCTGTTGGGAGGGGGCCAGCAGAGACGGCGCTTGTCCGTCCAACACAAACCCGGGGCAAGGGTGGTTCCAAGCAAAGTACAGCCCCCTCGTGGACAGGAAGTGTGCTAGCAGAGACAGGAGGGCCAATCAACACACTGCAATCCCCCCCCCCACACACAATCTCACACCTTCAACCCAACTAAACAACAACAAAAATTTAACCAAATAACTCTCCAACAAAAGTAAAAGTGAAATGAAACTAAACAAATGAAACACAGCCTTAATTTTTGTCCTAGTTTAAATGGCAGAGAAGTTGGGAGGGATGTTTTTTTTTTCCTTTTAATCCCTGGGAGAAACGTTCACGCCAATTCCTGCTGGCGTTACAAACCCCTCGCTACCACCCACCCTCCCCAATTTCTGCCAATCCCCCCCTCCCCTCTCTTGTTCACCCGACTGGTTGGTTGGTGTTGCAGCGGAATACGCAAGTGTAGTGTGGAAGGTCTGTCAAGTCCCGCTGGCACACGGCGGAAGGCGGCCAGGCCGTCTTTCCTTCTCTCCTTTCTTATCCTCTGTCGCCCCGGGCCGGCATCTCGGCGGCGCCTCCCCTCATCTCTCCGTTACGTGGTTTTGTGACGAAGGAGAGGGAGACGAAGTCGGCGAGGAGGGGGCCGGCGCGGTCGAAGGCGGCGGCGGGGCGGGGACGCACAGGATTTCGGACAGGTCGTCCATGATGCAGGTCTCCTTGGGGTCGACCAGGTTGAACTCCCTTACAAAAACAATGAAATGTGCATAGAGAGTGTTCAAGTGGCCCTGCAGGTCCAGTGCCACTGTCTCTTTAAAGTGCGCCCAGTAGAGGTGAGCCAGCACATGGAACAGGTAGCGGCAGATCTTCTTCACCAACGTGTCAAAGGAGTTGGGGAATTCTTTGCCTGAGGGAAGAGTGAGACAGTTAGGAAGGGGAAGGACCTTGCTGACGTCCACGCCCTCTCTCTGTGCCTGCAACTTGAAGGAAAGGAAAGCAACTTGGCTTTTTTGCTTTGTTTCAGTGGCAGACCACAACAGAGGCAGCAGAGGGCAGTACACGACCGCAGCGTTTCCCAAACTTTTGAGTCCCTGCACGCGACCAAAGAAAAATGTCACCACAGAAGTGCAACAGCACCCATCTCCCTTCTCAGTTGACCTACTCTGTGTGAACTCTGAGCCTGTTCAGTTCAACACAAAGCTGATATCGTTGAAGAAGGAGACAACAGACACTTTGAAGAGCTCCGATCTGTTTTTTTTCCTTCCAGGTAGTCATGCTGCTAGCCGGATAACACACGCCAATTGCTATACATTGCTGGCAGAGATAGATGACCAACGATACATTCTTTTTAGTAAATAAATAACATGTTTTTCTTAATTTTTTAAATCAGAGATGCTAATAAAATAATTTTTTTGCTGTGACTGCTATTTGTTTTTCTATAGCACATCGGGTTTTCATTACAATATTATGAATATAATAGCAATTATAAATACATAATATTGAATTATTTTGTCACATTTATGAATTAAGGGTTTGATTTAGCAAAAGTGGGATTTCTTTCCGAAACATCATAGTTGAATAAATTACAACACATGGCAAAAATCCTTATTGCGCAAGCTTTTATAAATCCAATTTAAAAACAAAAATGAGAATTTCTCAACAGCCTGGTGCGCTAAAAACCCCAACAAAGACATTTGTTTGAGTAAAACTTACCATATTTCGTAGGAAACACTTCCTCATCGGTGACCAGTTTCTGACAAAGACTCATAACAAGGTCAACGTATTGTGGCGCAGTGCACTTTGTCTTCTTCCCCTTCTCGTCCTGCCAGTAGTATATTCTGGAAAACATGAAATTAAATGTAAAGAAAAAACTAAACACACCCACACATTAATGTGCGTTGCAACATGAAGATTTTCTTTTCACAGTGGTTCGGAAAAACATAGTGGAAATGAGGTCGTCATGAATCATGTAAATGTTTTCTTAAGAATGTTTGAGGAAGGAGCAGCTGCGACATGCAAACATCTCTTGCGACACGCACTCCACAACAGGTAGGTCATCTTAAGAGACATTGATCAGCTGCTCTTCTATGACCTCAATTGGGAAAAACCCCAATACACCAGTTAGGTGTCACACTCTGAGGACTACACTAAATCATGTAAGGTGAGCACAATAGTTGCCTTTGTAATAGAGCACATGCATCACCGCTATGACAAACAGAGTGCCGTCGGTTTCCGGCCACGTTCCGTTCCTATGTTGACGACGTAAATTGAATTTGGCAGAACACACACCATCCTATGCTATCGCAGTCATGAAGTCATCATCACAGTGACTACTTGTGAGAAGAATAACACGCCTAGGGCCGTAAAAAGGAAACAATCAAAGGAAACCAGCAATTACGTGACCATAATTTCTGAGGTTTATGGTGCGTCTTTTGCTACCGTGAACGACTTTTTGTTCAAGGACCTCTTTCGAGATGTATTTGCCCCATGAAGCAATTTCACTGAGGGTCACAATGGAACCTCAAGGAAAACTCTGCCTTTAAATGGGGCATGTGCAAAATATGCCCCGTGGGCCACATGTAGCCGCTCCCCGTCTCCAATTCGGCTCACCGAGCATTTATATTACTTCAAGTCCCGCAATGTTTGATGTATTAATTTAGCATTTCTCCTAAAATTGGTGAACATGTATTTTAACATTATTTAACAGTATTTATTTATAATACCCCACACCGCCATCTTGGAAACACCTCACCAATCTGCGGATTTTCAGACCTCGCGTTCAGTGAGCATCAATGGATTGAATGGGCAGGTTCTACTGTCCTTTGTTTTTTGTGAGACCTGCTCCTAAAAAAGGTGCTTCCTCAACTACTGGTGGAAAGAGTTGAAGAATGCGAGTAATTATGCAGCGTTCAAGCCAATACAGTTTAACTGAAATTGCTTAACAGACGTTAACTTGTGTTTACACTTATTAACAATGGTAAGATGTTAACTTGGAAAATGGACAATGCATGCACTTTGACCCTGGAGCAGATAGTCTCCACTTTCCATTGATGTACAAATCATAATTAAAGTGAAACTTTTTCTCATGCAAATGACAAAGAGCTGAACTCAAATATGCCCATAAAGTTAATGTGCCTTTCGAGTACAGTTCAACATATTGTCCTCTGTCTGCACACAAAATAGGTTAATGACACTTAAATGGTTGCGCTGCTGTCATAGCGTATGGAAACATTTTCTTCACCAAATACTACTGAGCTGTCTTTGGGCAGGGCACTGGCAGCCCTGTGACTGCAGCCAGAAAAGACAAGCAGTAAAGGGTGGGTGGGTCACTCTTGCGTGATGAAACGGGTGAACACAAAGTGTCATCACTGTCAAAATTGGGTTTTGTTCCACTCATAAGCAGCCACATGACACGAAGAAACAAAAAACATGTTGAATGTCCTCTATTGTTGTCCTTTTGGCACTTCACCGTACAGCACACGTGGATAATTGTCACTGCTCATCCAGACCCACTTTTTCACTGTGCCGTGGAAACCAATGTCAGATCGACGTTGCTCTCTCGACAGCCAACATATTTATTCATATTTCTCCCTCGTCATACGACCACGGCACATTGGTCAGAGAGCAGTGGCCGAAGGTGACAGCATCAACCAAATGACTGTTGACTGAGGGGTTAAATCATGACAAGCTCATCTTTCACGGTGAATGGGTCAGGTGTGTACTATGACTGAACAGTTGGGTTGTTCACTTGTCATTTGCTTGTGCAATGTGTGCAAGTGCGTACAGTCGCATACGGGTAATCTGGTTTTTCCAGCGTGCAGAATACACAGGATGAACAAAGGCCTGCTCCTTAAGACAAGGGATCACACATTAAGTCGATACCCCACCCTGACAGGGTAAACTAGTTGGATAAATAATTATAATTAGCCACCTCCCCATTGTTAGATGGGACAAACAGTCTTCCAGTGGACAATGTGGCCTTTGAAAGGCGCCAACTGCCACACAGGTATTTGCAACTGTTTAACAGCAAACCTGTTTCTTCCTTGGTGGGAAACCTTTGCTCTTGAAAATTATTTACTGCTGCAGTTCATTTCAAAAGACCTTTTCTGAGTAAGGGGGGGAAAAAAAGAAAAAAGTAATATAGGCCACTCTAAAATAGGGGTTATTTATTTATCTATTTTTGACTGCTGTACTATGAAGCATCTGGGCACATTTTATAACAGTGGTTTTATCACGACTGAGGAAGGGGAGGTCATGGTCGTCTTCACTTTAGTCAACTCTGTCAAACACAGGTTGCAGAATGAAGACTCAGGAAAACCGCACTTGCCGTCTAGCAGCTCTTGGCTAAGCAGCAGGCTGACTGAAGTGCACTGATGCTACATGCAGCCCATTCCAAGAAGGACAGTTGAGCAGCCTCTAACTTCTTGTGGGATGCTTAATACAAAAGGGCAAGTCCAGTTCAAAACCTTCTTCCCAATAATATTTTCTATGTGCCTCTACATGTCAAAACACGGTATTCCAATTGACATTGTGTTTGTAAATCACAATGTCCAAGTACTCAACTTGTGCACGTCACATGACCAAAACCTAGAAAACGGGTGAGGTGAGCTGTGTTTAAACTAATGTGGGAGTATAGAACATATTACGATCAAGAACTGTTTTGCTTTAACTCCCCTTTCAACCTGTGCCAAAGCAAATAAACGGCAGATAAACACCACAAAATTATGCCTTAAAACATCAAACAAAAACTCATCGTCTGATCATGTCACGTGATGAGGAGAAAGACTGCCTTGTTGTTTCACCATATTGGTTTGCTTAGTTTATACTTGTCTGACGGTGTTCATGATGTGATCAATTACATTACTGTTTTTTTTGTGTGTAGGCGAGGCGTAATGATTGACCTTTTCAGGCTAAAAGTGCAGCTCATTACTCACGTGTTGCATGCCGTCATGGCTTGACAGCTGTCCCCAGTGCAGAACTCCGAGATGGTGCTGTACTGCAAGTTGATAAGATTGAAGAATGTAGTTGCTGCAGGAAAAACAACAAAAAAAAGGAGAGGTCACATCATGCCAATGCGACACGTCAACATATCAGCAAATGATTATGCTCCCTGAATAATGCTTATTGACGTCACAACACGGAAGGGGTGTATTGGTTAATGACTGATCGTCTCGTGGACTGTCGGGCATATGTCATTGACATCAATGAGTCACAGTCACAAGCAGCACTATTAACCAGTAATTAAACCTGTCCTCAAACACTGGTTTTATTGAAGTCTTAATAATTAAATTGTCAAAATGGATGCAAGCCAAAAGATCTAAAAGAAACGACAGAAACATGTCAAGGGGCATAGAATTTATTTTTTAATGTGACGGCCCAAGTTCTCAGCAGCAGGGAGGCCAAGAGCTGCTTTATCAGGTTGATTTATTTTAGGCCGACACTCATGTTGCCTGGTAAAGAATGTGCTTGCATTTAAGCACCGCAGAGATGATGACTCACAGTACAAGGTAATCATGCTACAGTACTTGCGTATTAAAGCGTCAACATTTAGGTTAACCGCACTTGAGCCATTTAAGCATTTCATGTGGAGATGTACCTGCAAGGCTTCCACAGTCAAAGCGTTATGCTCAAAAGCAAACTCATCTCACTCTAGCGTGGGAAAACTCGTCCGAGGTTTTCATGTGACTGCGGTGCAACGTGACTCACTCTTATCTTGCATTAGAGTCTTGGTTGCCAACATACAGTATAGCCGTTGAAATTGTGTCATATTTTTCGAGCCCAACAAAAATGGTGCGAAATATTCAGAGGACTGTGTGGAAAAATAACACGAGTCATTACAGAGTTTGTTTAAACATCAATAACTTGTGTTGAGGCTTGAAGATAAAATTAAATATCAGTTGGCTGCAAGGCAAAACAAACTACAGAGTGAACAAGAGCAAATCAGGTTTGACATATCATTTTTCTTTTTTCCCCCTGCCTTGTGGAGCAGCCCTTTATTGAAAACCTGAGAAAAACAGTCAGGGGGACCAACTAAATATACAGCAGAATCAATCAAGCCGCCTGTTTGCAACGGTGTGCTTACACAATTCAAGAAATGATGCTCCAAAGGACTAGTGTAAATTTAAGAAAGACGAAAAAAGGTAAACAGGACTGACAGCAAGGAATGGTGTTTCAAGGAACAGTGTGTTGTGTTGCTGGGAACGGGCTAAATACTGTGCCATGTCTGCGTCGTGTTAAAGGTTTGGCTCTGTGGTCGCTGCACCTCCGGCGGCTTCTGTTGGCTGACATTTTCACTTTCCACCGTTTTGCCTTTCGAGAAAATCTCCGGTGTTGTTTTTCACCTGGCATCAGTAGTACACCTTACATAGAAAAAGCTATTGTGGCACTTTTGGTTGACAGTGGACTGATGCCAACCGAGGTGGCCTGGCACACAACGAGGCATGGACTGACATTTGATTCTGATGGTATGATAACGGACCGTGAGCAAAAATACCGCAGTATCATGTTATTAAAATTACTGCTGTCAAAAATTTGCTTTTTAAGATATTTGGGTAAAATAAAACTTTTTTTCTCTGATTGAACACAATCATTTTGTTACCAAAATATTGAATATTTGGTACAGAAGAAACATGTGCCATGTTGAGTTTCATGAAATAAACCTGAACATTCTTCTGATTTAACACATCTTAGTAAGTTACAGTGTCCCATCAGTGGTGAGTTATTTTTAGAACAGACAGGTGGGCCACTCATGTTGTTCTTGGGCTAACCCGTATCCGCTGGCACCCCCCCCCCCCCTTTTTAGGACAATGCACTTTAAGTATAGCAAAAGGTATCCGTGCTTTTATCTTGCACCCTCCTCCTCCATGCATGACTGCTCTCAGAGGACAAAAAAAAAGTTAATTGGAGGAACTTGACTTCCAAGGGTGGCTCATTTACTCAACTGTACAAGCAGCCAATCAAATTGCACCCTGCTTAGACATTCTCTCAAAAGAAAAGAGGTTACAGGTGACGGCCAGTTTTCACGGTTATTGAAACCTTGACTTTTTAAGCCCACAGTTAACCGTCATATGGCAAAATGGAGTTGGATGGGTTTGAAGTGAATTCTTCCACCACAACATCACCCAATTATAACGTAACGGACCTGGCTTGGATTGATATCACAATGCTGAAAGCAATAAATTGTCCCAATTGTCTTGCTTCCTGAAACTAAGGAGTCTTATTGAACATGTAATCCACAAAGTAATTAATTGACTTAATAATACATGTGTGTGATTGTCCATGTGTACTTATAGCATATTGAAACAGCAACCACTATTGCTTACTGTTGCTGGCGAGCCATTCGTGGAGGTCTATTTCTCGGGGCAGAACCACCAGCTCCTTCAGGTCAAAATCCACCACGCGGATCTTTGTGAACTCCGGCTCGAGGTATTGCTTCTTCTCTTCTGCTGGAGGCTTCTTTCCATTTGGCTTTGTCTTTGACTTCCTGTCAAACAGAAAACGAACAATGGAATTACACAATGTAGGACTGTGGAATACAGCAAATAAAGTAATCTTTCTGCAGTTTCTGGCCTCTAATAGTTCCAGGAATGGAGAAAGAAATATTTGAAAGATTCGTTTCCAAGAGGATGGTCAGGATTTCAAATCAAAACTTATTTACATAGCACTTTTCATGCATCAAATGCAATACACACTGCTTTACACGAGATAGGATGGCCAAGTATTTGATCGGATGGGACATCTGCGCACATCAATTGAAAAATGCAAAGCCAATGGGGAAAAAACTCCTGAGTTGAGACACGCATCTACAATCTCTTTTGAATTGCTGATGGCAGTTTGAAGAAAGATCATCCCAAGTGAACAATGCCATTTTTCAACAGTGGATTCACTCCCCGACATAGACTAAACAAAGAGCTCTGTGTGCGTGTACATGACCTTTCGCTCTGACCTCTAACCTAATGCCACCTCTGAAGCTGCAAACGGTCGTCCCCAGTGCCTTGTACTTCCATTGCTAGTTTTAGCACGAGTATGTCACATCACACTTGGTGGGCAACGGCATACTCTCGACCTACTTCCACTCTGTAGCAATGCAGACAGTTCCATCTGAGGTCAAAGGTTAAAAGACTTAATGCGTCAGCCTGACAAACAGAAGCAGACTCGTACGGGCAGCTTCAACAAAATGTAGACAGTTAGGGCCACCTGCAGACCTAAACGGAACCTAGTGCGGGGGCGGTTGGATCCCCGGCCAATGTGACCGTGTCAAAGTGTCCTTGAGCGAGATACTGAACAGCGAGTTGCTCGTGATGCTGCGGCATCAGGGGGAAACCGTGTGAAGGTAGAAAAGTGCTATTCCAACCAAAGTCCATTTACCATTTAGCACACACAAGACCTGTAACAAAAGTTCTTAGATAATTGTGTGCGATATGGACATAATTTTATATTCCCATGAAGGTACATCCCGATTATTTTGCTTTTAAGTCCAACAGGAAGGTTGTGAGAAACGGACTCGGGAGAAAGTGTGAGCGTGTCTGCAAGGAGTTTTCTGAAGCCACACACGCTAAAGAGCACACTGACATCTGGGCCGGCCGGGCGTGCTGAATTCTGAGATACCGGCTCATTTCTGACACATTCCAAACACATCCCTTCATGTCTAACAGGTGCAAATTATTTTCCAATAAGCATTCTTGTTCCTGATCGCTTACATATGATGAGGCACCGCTTGTCTAGGCAAGTCCAGTCATCTCACAGTTGTATTGCATGATTAGAGAAGAAATTAAGCTATTATATTTTGCTTTGGCTTGAAAATAGGCTGGAGACAGTAATTCGTTTTTCAGGGTGATTCAGATTTAGATTCAGATTCAGGAAACTTTATTTATCCCCATGGGGTAATTTGGTGATGCCATGGCCTATTCAAAGTGCTCAGAGGACGGTCATAATTCCGCCTACGGTCAGCTGGGCGACATTGGACCCAACAAAATGAAGAGAGAGAATGGTTAAAAAACATCCACGTGAGGAATGAGGGCAAATGGAGTGAAACTAAGGAGGCAAGAGGCCGATCGACATGTGCTCGACTTATTGCCATGGGAAATAATAAACAGAAAACATGACAGGACGGCGGAGCAAGAGGTCTCTTGGCTAAAAGTAGTTGAGTGCTACCTAACTGAAAGAGATGCCCTTCTTTCCATGTCTACAAGTGAGCATGTGTGTCGCTTCAACCCGTTTAATGGCTAATGGTTTGGCTTCCTCTTCTAGATATTGTTGTTCTTTAATTCAAAGGACATAAAGATGATCCCTTTTATGTGAAAACAGAACTTCTTGCTTGTTGGGTAATTCATCTTGAGAGAGAATGTCTACTTTGAACAGCCGCCAATTAGGGATTTACATTTTCTCTTTCTGCTCAGTCCTTTTTTTTTTTTTTATTATTAATGAAGGTCTTCCTCCCTCCTCATCTGTCCAAACCGCCCAAAGACTTGGGCCCCATTCCTGCCCTCACCTTTCATCTTGGCCTACGCCCTTTGCTTTCATCTCCAACTGACATTCTAATCTCACTCTTTCAATTCTGATCTCAGTCACCCTGTTTTAAATAATAGCCGGTACGTCTCTGGAGTACATACTCCTCCCTTTTTTTTCTATTCGTGCTTCTTTTTCACACCTAAATATACATAGTAAGTGTAAGTTGCTCAATGTTACTAACAGATTCATAGAACCTTGTGGCTTTTGGGCTTCATGTGAAAGGGCTTAAGCAGAGCAAAGCACTTCATTTCCAGATGCCATCAGTCTCACACCGTTACAAAGACTGCAGTAGGTGCCTCCGAAATCTTCGGCTCCTGAGAAAGGTTCAAGTTTGTTCGTTTCACCGTTCCCCTCCACTCTTTTCCTTTAGAAAACATTATGTTCACCAAGCTATTTCCTGCCTCCCATTTCATCATTTTCCACACAAACACCTCCTCCCTGTCTGGCAAGCATTTGTGTGGTGAGGGGAGGTGAATTTCTGGAGCTGTTAGTTTATTTTAGGATAAATAAAACCTCCTCAATGCCAGAATTCCTCCCCTCATACGTGCGTGTCTGCCCTTGCTGCAGACATAGCTCGCCTGTTCTTGGTAAGGCAAGTCTTTGCCATAAAAGGCAGCAGATGCCCGTTTCGTCTCACCAGATCAGAGCTGCCCACAAGGCCAAGACCAGAGCTCTGCACACAGGGAACAGACTGCCACAGCCTGTTTAGCACCAAAAGGGACCGGTCAAATCTCACATGTCAGGAAAACCTGGTTCGACCTGTATGGAAACGCATCAGAGACATGTGAAGATCCTGTGCGCAAACTTGGTGCTGTGCATTTTGTTGAGAAAAAGTTGAGAAGGGGGAGCAGGAAGCAGACACGCTGGTGTGACTCTGCAATAAGGAAATGGGGTTTGCATAGTCGGGTGACATGCAAGACTGCACGACAGAGCTATGGAATGACTGACCTGGCAGCTGTTCAATTCCATCTGTTAGCCACTATCTTGCCCCCTTTCACTTTCACCAGCACGACCCCCTACCCACCAGCCAGCTTTATTACAGTGTCCAGTATTTAAAAGGGAAAATGTAATAATTGGGCTAGATGACTAAAAACACTATAATATGCACTCCAGATCAGTAGTTGGTGATTGTCCGTTGTGAAGAGGCACTACCTATGCGCAACAAGTGTGTGTTCTTTAATGTGTATGTAAGGTGCAAATTAAGATTTTGGTTATGCAACTCAGCAGAACACGTTCGTATTGCAGAAAGTGTACACTTGTACTGGTGAATTGTTGTAGGCACAAATGTGACTGCAACGCTGTGCTCTTTCATTACAGTTACAACATGATAAACTCATTTCGATCCCGCATGCACACCGAAAATGTTTTTTTTGTTTTTTTTTTAAGATGACAATTTTTCAGCTACCTTGCAAAGGTAAGGCTATTTTTTAATTACAATGTATACATTGAGACAAGATTTTCAATTTGTGCATTTTTGGGATTATTCCCCCCATGTTAATCTGTTTCAGTTAAAAACAGGCTCACAGGATGATGTGAGAGAGAACAGACTAACTTGAAAAACAACACCATTGGCACCGATTACACTAAAAATCAGTCACTCAAATAAGTCGTTAAGTTGAAATGTGCTGAATGCGCCAAGCAAATACAAACCTGTGCTTTCAAGTACACACGCTGAAGACAAGCACAGCCTTATTGCTGCAGTATCTCTTGTTCTCAATCCCTCCGCTTTTCACAACCAACCCGGCCGGTCACAACAGCTGTGTTCTGCACATTACGAGCTGCATCACAAGAGACCTCGAGAAGTGTCCACAGCAACAGAGTCCTAACGACTTTGGATGCGCAAACACCAGGCATTTGTGCATTCAAGCCACTGTGTGTGAATGCATCGGGCAACGTTAAAGGAACACCTGGCAATTCAATTGAAACAGTAAAAAAAAAGAAAAATTGGAGCTGTTAATCTCCTTTGCTATCGGTTCCCATTTGCATGGTCTTATATACACCACAAGCCTGTCCAATTAAGAGAACCTATTTCCAATTAATCCGACAATCACTCGGGGCCACAATACTGAGAAATGATGGAAAATTAATTTCATTGCCAACTCCAAAACTTACTCACACAAATCAATGGTTCAATATTTATGTTTGTCAGAATGTCTATAATTGCTGCTTTTCCCATTATTTATTTAATTACTCACTCAGCATCAATAATATAAACAAATACTTCAGATTTGTTTGCGACTGTTTGGAAACATGGCTAGCATGTTTTTTTTTTACCCACTGGTATGAACTGTGATTTTGTCAATTAGTTCAACATTTTCCAAGCAATAATGTTCCCATCACTTGTGGGTTTAATGTAATTTACATCCGGTTGACATGAGTGCAATCAGCATCAGGGCAGGCTGAAAATGACACCTGACGTACAACGATGAGCAAATCCTGACAAACAAAACATACATACGTATACGAACACCAACTGGACACCAACTGACTCAGTGCTGGATATCCTGTTTTGGTGTTGTTAAAAAAGCTTCTAGTGGCACTCCCGAGGAGCAGGATTCAAACCTATGTAACCTTAAAAGCCTCTAAAAAGGATTTGTCCTTTCAAGAAGCAGGGGTCTCCAACCTTTTTGAAAGTGAGAGCTACATCTTGGGAACTGACTAAAGCAAAGAAAGTCGACCAGTTTGATACACACTTCTGAAATGAATTTGCTGAAATAACCCATAATTCTATTATTGTATGTATTAAAAAGGTATGTGAAGACGATGAACATGTTCATGACTTCTGACAATAATCAGGAAACAGATTATTTCTATAAAACTCTGCCAGCGTTGAAATTGTCAAATGACTTCTACAACGTTCGTAGAAAATCACAATGTGCCGTCCCCGGTAATCTATTTTAAGAGCAGGGCTCCGGGCTACTCATGTGGTCCTTAGGTGCTACTTGGCGGCTGCAGGCACCATGTTGGTGACCACTGAGTTAAAATAAACCAATCAAATATTAACAGAACATCAAACAAGTATTAGCCATTAGGAGCAAATGAACCTTTTCAAGAAAGGAGAGTAGTGTCTGTCAGGAGGAGCCATTTACTCCAAGCCAGGTTCCTAGATCTACTTGGGGCCCCAAATTGAACAGGCCAACCTGTTCTTTTACCTGAAACAACCAAACCATTGAGAGCAGCCTGGTCTCTGCAAAGCAAAAGCACGGCAGCCATTACGCAGCTAAAAAGAGATCACGCGAGCGCGTTCAACTGCTGTGTAAGGCTCTGTTGGTCTGTCAGAGCTTCTGCCAAAGTTCCTGTGAAGATTCACAAGCATCTTTTTCAAGATGACCTTTTTAGTTCTGTGGGGACGAGATAAGCAACAAGAGCAAACAGAGAAAGCACAGCTGCCACCACTTAATCGGGAGCATCGCCGGGAGCGTGAGCAGCACTGTAAATCAGTACATGAGAATTGTAGCCAGGGAACAGGTCTTAAATGTGCACACACTGTTCCAATTCAACAACTTCTACCGTCCCAGCAGCGCTTTGCCTAACGCCTCTTTCCCTTGTCATCCTGTGCTAAACCCCATTTAGTGGCTCACAGGTCAGCAGAGCCTTCAAGGGCCCCCTGCTATTACTATAATAGAGCCTCATCAACATTACAACACCAGTGTGTGACAGGAAGGGTGGGGTGGGGGGTCTCCGTGTGATAAGATTGGAATTGCTGTTAAGCACCTGGAACAAATAAGTTGTTTGGGGGAAGTTTAGCTGAGACACTGGCGAACAAAAACGCTGACATCTGTCACAAGTTTTGACAGAAATGCATTTCCTTGAATTTATTTTCTTGTGTTCATTAAGCATTTGCTTTTTCTTGAATGCCCCCCCCCAAAAAAAAACATCCCCAAAGGAGGATATGGGTTAACAGCGGCGCTGTAAACAGCGCCACTGCAGTCCCAGCCCCTCATAAAATCCCAGATGAAACCTTGGAAACTGTGATTACGTGTTTTAGTTCGGTCTTCTCTGGAGATGAATGTCATTTAAAAATCCAAGAGAATCTAAGCGTCAATTTCATCCTGGTGTGAGCTCTATGAATATTTACTAATTTCTACAAATTAATACCAGATTAGGTGTAGAAAAATAAGTAGTTTGTTTCCGGTATCATGAAATTTCAGCATAGGGTCGGTAGGTCGGACGTTTTTTTTTAAATCTTTTTTTTGCCCCCCCCCATCAAAAATGTAAACAAAATACCCATAAAACATAAAACAAGGAGACATTTTTAATATTATTGAAACCCCCGCTCGCCGCCAAAGGCGGCGAGAGAGTTGGGCACCCCCCAGCTGGGTATTACAGCCATCTCGTTACCTCTGCGTCCCGCGTCCTAGACGGCCCGCGGTGTTCGTCAAATAGTTCGCTGAATCTTTTGGATTGGATGCTATTTTCTTAAGATTATGGTGCGAGCATGCGACTGCGACACACAAAACGCGGTTTAAACTGTTGTCGAGATCGTGGCCGCCGCCATGATTCAATGTTGTTGACAGACGACACGACAGGGCAAACGACGCAACGTGAAAATCGCCAGAGTTTGCACCAATGTAAACGCTCTAAATTTATCTTTCCTTTTATTATTTATAATTTTGTCAGTGGTTTTTTTGTTCTTATTTTGATAGTAAAGCGTCCTTGAGTGTTTTGAAAGGCGCGTATAAATGAAATGTATTATTATTATTATTTGTGGCATGTTATAACCACAGCCACAGGGTCAGTTTACGACGGCGTGACGTCACGGCCGTAAAAGTGTTCATATGAAAAGGTAACAACAGTACTGACAATAAACGGCAGTGAGCACAGAGCCAGACTCCCCGCGTTTTATTAAACACAACAATGGCAACGAAGATGGAGCTTCCACTCTCGCCTCTCCCTCCGTTCCTCGCCCTGCCTGGCGAGCCGCCTGTCCCGTGGCCCCGCTGGTTGGAATCCTTCGAGACCTTTATTGAAGCCGTTGGGCGAGCCGACGAATATCGCGAGAGTTTGCACCGATGTAAACGCTCTAAATTAATCTTTCCTTTTATTATTTATAATTTTGTCTGTGGTTTTAATAATAATAATATCCATCCATCCATCCATCCATTTTCTGAACCGCTTGATCCTCACTAGGGTCGCGGGGGGCGCTGGAGCCTAACCCAGCCATCTTCGGGCAGTAGGCGGGGGACACCCTGAATCGGTTGCCAGCCAATCGCAGGGCACACAGAGACGAACAACCATCCACGCTCACATACACACCTAGGGACAATTTAGAGTGTTCAATCAGCCTGCCATGCATGTTTTTGGAATGTGGGAGGAAACCGAGTGCCGGAGAAAACCCACGCAAGCCGGGAGAACATGCAAACTCCACACAGGGAGGCCGGAGCTGGAATTGAACCCGGTACCTCCGCACTGTGAAGTCGACGTGCTAACCACTGGACTACCGGGCCGCCATAATAATAATAATACTCTTTATTTATAAGTGCCTTTCAAGACACTCAAGGACACTTTACAATAACAAAAAACACAAAACAATACAAAACAATACGGGTTGAGCAGCGGCAGCCAAATGCGCCAGCGGTCACTCAACCGGAGGAGTCTCTCTCTCTCTCTCTCTCTCTCTCTCTCTCTCTCTCTCTCTCTCTCTCTCTCTCTCTCTCTCTCTCTCTCTCTCTCTCTCTCTCTCTCTCTCTCTCTCTCTCTCTCTCTCTCTCTCTCTCTCTCTCTCTCTCTCTCTCTCTCTCTCTCTCTCTCTCTCTCTCTCTCTCTCTCTCTCTCTCTCTCTCTCTCTCTCTCTCTCTCTCTCTCTCTCTCTCTCTCTCTCACCTCCAGGACATCTCCACGGGTTTTATTGTTCTTGTTTTGATTGTAAAGCGTCCTTTAGTGTTTTGAAAGGCGCTTATGAAATTAAATGTATTATTATTATTATTATTACACAAAAATGTAAAAGGTTTGAAAAAAAATGCCGACCGTAGTTTTTCTTCGAGGTAGAAATTGTCGGGTTACCGGAAACACACTACTTTTTTTTCTACGCCTTACCATATTTTTTGGACCATAAGGCACACTTAAAATCCTTCAATTTTCTCATAAATCGACAGTGTGTCTTGTAATGCGATGTGCTCTATGTCTGGATGAATGTTGGCTTTTCAGTTGTCAGTCTTTGATTCAAATTTCTTCCTATTACATTTGCGTTGTCATTCTCATCCGCATTTTATCACTAGCAAGCATCTATATGTTTTTGTCGTACCGGAAAAAGGACTACTTCCTGCTTCTGTGTCTAAGAATCATGGGAAGCACTTTCTGGTGGCTTTTTTCCAATATTACAATGTGCACGAGAGGTAAACAAAGTTAAATTCCTAACTATTTACTTTAACATTTATGTTTGCATTTGTTTTCGTAATACCCGAGCTAGAACTGCTTCTCGTTTTCGTGTCTAAGAATCATGTGAAATGTTTGTTGGTTAGACCCAACCTAAGATGAGCTTTTCTAGCAGCATTAGGGACCTGACTGATGCGAGGTAGACACCAAAGCCAGCTTTCAACAGCTGCCGTGACCAAGTTAAAAAAAAAAAAAAAAAAAGGATGATAGTGAGTGCATTGACTTATTTACAGCGGTTGTCCTGTCTGGCATTTAGCATTAGCCAAAGTAATTACACCAATCAATATAATCGCAATTTGAGAAAGTGTGATTTTGTGATTGCAGAGGCTGAGGTTTAAACGGTCATTACTTTGTGGACAGCAGAATGCTAAGCTAATGCTTCTGCGCCAGCTTTCAGCCACGCTAGCTTTCAGCTTTTTAACATGCCCAATCTTTTTCATCTCACATGGTTAAAACCCCTAGTGTGTGGAGGGGGGGGGGACCCCCATGTTCATGTGTTTTGGCTGCCGTCGAATGTCAGAGCGGGTGTGTAACGAAGGGTCTGATGGGTGCTGCTGTTGTAAGTGTAGACTTTGATTTACGTGTCTCTGAAATTTGAGTGTGCAAACTGATTTGTTTACATCACTGTGGTAATCTGCACTTGAGTTTGTGCATTTACATTTATGTTTACACCACACCTGTGTAGCAGAATTATGTTGTTGTGCTGAATGCGGAACAAATTGAATGTCAAAACGTTTAAGTGTATACCTGTAATTGTAACAGATAAAGTTTCTGTCATATTAATTAATAAAGGATCTTGAAGAAAATTTACAAAACAAACCGTAATTGCAATTTTTAGGGGAAAAGACAAATAATTGCAGTTAGATTATTTTCCATAAATGTTCAACCCGACTCTGAACCTAGCATAAATAAGTATGTGCAACAGATAACCTCTCCATGCACATTAAGCCATACAGCATCACATTATTTAACACCTGTTTCGAGCTTTAAAAAGGTATGGAATCTTCCACTGTATTGCTCCTTACATCAACATCTCTACTTATGCACACGTCAACCTCTGCAAATGTGTAAAGAATCACCACAGTATTTTGGATTTTATGGCCATTAGCTTTTTCTCCCTCCTCATAGACGTGCACTATAAAGACAACGCTTAACGTGGCTCAAAGTTAGAGAACTACAACCAATCGCCACCAAAATTAATGTGGACATCTGTATTTTTTTTTTGCCCAAATCAATATCTGAACATATTTTTGAAGTGAATTTGAAGTGGGCATAAGTGGAGGCATGCATGTGAATTTTGGTGGCAATCGGGCGTAGTTTTCTAAGAGTAAACCGCGTTAAGCTTTTTTTAAACACACGTTTTCGACTGTCCCCCACAGAGAATCATGAACAACTTTAATGTCAGTTAAATCATTTGCATGACCCGCTTTTAAAGCAGCGCTATTCAAAAGGTAAAGGTGCACATTTGTATAACAATGTCGCTTCCTTCGCAATTGGTTTTGGAGCCAATTTGATGACTCAAAAAGCAATCATTTATATTTAACTAATTAAACGTTCGCCGCATTTGAGTAAATTGCCACAGGAGCAGGACTGTGTCACGTTTCTTGCCCGGTCTTGTCTGAAGGAAATTAGTGCAGCGAGTTGAAGAGTACAAGTCACGAATAAGCAGCTGCTGGATGAGCCGAGGAGTAACGCAGTAGTGTATATGTAATACCTCCGTATTTACACACGTCGACGTGAAAACGTGTATGGCTTCACGTGCACCGAGGTTAGCATTGTTATTCAGATTTGCACTAATACTTGCAGATTCCACTATGAAAGGAAATACCCCACGTCGTTAGTTTAAGTGCTGTTAACCCAACAGGTTCTACATGAGCCGGAACAACCATCGTTTTTACCTTAAAACTTTTCCGACCGCTTGAAGCACCATTTTGCAACTTAGTCCGTTCTTAGAGTTTCTCTGGGAGTGCATGTCCGTCTTATCCCTAGAGAAAGAGCAATACTCGCCGACCATGGCTCATATCGGGATGATACCGTCGGGTCAGCTCTCACTACAAATGTGTAGTTCACTCAAACTCTCCGAATGCAACTCGGTCAGCTCCAAACGTTTGTGGAAAGCCCGCCTCCTCGTATGACTGTTGTCCAATTACAGAAGAGGAAAGTGTTCAGAGGGCGTGACATCTAAGCCTGCCCACGTGGACGTTGCTCAGGCTTCAATAACGACTGTGTTGTAACTTGTAACAAAACAGCAGCATACTGCTGTAAACGAGGATTAAAAACAATAAATAAATAAGGAGATAAATAAATAAGCGTATTAACAGGCATGTGAGGGCCAGAGCTGTCAAAGTACAAGTCAAATGCAGTCCTACTTGTCACTGCTCCAATGTACTGCAGATGAGACCACAATTGTTGTGTTTCCCTCAATTATTTTGTTTTCACTTCAGCACCTCATATAAACGTAGGCCTTGCAATAAAATATGAGTGCAAGTGCACAGGCCACACGTGTTATGACTGCACATGGCAACTCCTAATTCACTGAGCCAGTAACATTCAAAAGGCTAATGTCCCACTAAGCTCCTAAAATAACGCAGTGAGACAACTCTGGAGTAGGCAAGGATATAAATAACATGTATGAACAAGCAATGTTCATAATAAACTGCTTCAAAAGTGTCACTATTGGTGGCGAGAGAAGCCGAGCTAACTAACATGCATGCGTGGACTGCATAGACATTCCACCAGTTTGTGAAATTACACCTGCAGTCCCACTGTGACAGGATGATAGCAGTCAGGCGTGTTCCCCCATGTCAACACTGAAGAACCAGTGAGATAATCAAACAAAGGCTGGATGAGAGCAAATGGTGAATTCACATGAATATTTACAGCTGCCTGTACATGTTTGGGAATATTTAACAAATTATCTAAGACTTAATTTACAGGTTTGCTTTTTATTTGAGGTGATAGAGTGATATGAAAACAATTTTTCATAAGTTACATCGGCCATTAGCCAATTGGCAAGTTCGAAAAAGGGAATGGAAGAGTGTAAACATATTAAATCCTACTCCTTAATGTCTAATTATGAGCAATAATATAAGCATTGGAACTTTGACTTTACAGATGCGAAACCAACAGACTGCGGAATAAAGGAACAGAAAACTGTGCGATCCACTCAAAATGCCTCTTTGTACAGGAGTTGTCAGTCTGTTAGCTGCAGAATTGTTGATTACTGGGACTGGCACCCAGTATACTAGAACAGGCTGAAAGACTTGCCAACATTACGTGGCAGCCATGATGGGAGGGAGCGGGAATATGGCAGCAAACGGACGCTCTAGCTGCTCCAACTGGGGGGACAAAGCGTCAGACAGTATAGCAGTTCAAGCACGACATGCTGATTGGTTTCATAAATTAACGGGAGGGCAGAGGCAGAGTGCTCTTGATCTCAGAACACAGCCACTCAGAATGAATTTCCCAACGCAAGCCCTCTTCGTACAATGTGGCTGCCTCTCACTGTGATTGGGTGATTGCACGAAGGTGCAATCGACAACCACAGACGGGTGTTTTTATAATTATGGCAACATTAAGTCTTTGCTGTCTGAATTAACAAGAGATGGGGAAATCCAATAAATAACACAGTGATAATTTTACAGTTTACCCAGTAAACTGCATTGCATTTAGAGAGTTCCAAATTTCAAATTCTGAAATGGTCTACTTATTCAATTGCATATGATAATAACACAAACAACAACATATACATACAATTATAAACAAATGCTGCAAAAATGTAAATAATTCAGTAGCAGGCCTGAGGATTTTGGAAATTCACGGTAACTGTTTTTCGGTTGCGTCAGATTATCCAATGGGAAACCACGGTAACTAATTTTGGGTTCCATAAACATTCATCATGGGAACCCATTTTTCTATTTTGACAGATATTCATAATCAAGAATTCTGAAACTCAGAAGTATAATATTTCAAGGGTAAATGTTTGAAAACTATCCATGAACAATGAACATTACATCAGCAGCTGTGTACTCCTGGTTTATTAAAAAAAATAAATGGATCAACATATGGCGTAGTCATATGGCATCATGAATACAGCATAACAAAAAATCAGAGTATTTTTTCTAATGTCACACTGCAAAGATTAATTTACTGATAAGTATTGATGTGGCTTGACATCCTCTTCCCAAAACGATGCATGTGTAATCTACTATCAATTTGATGAAAGAATCTAACACACGTGTAACAAAAGTGCAATAAGAAAAAGCACTTATATATATATATATATATATATATATATATATATTGCACTTTTTTCTCAAAAAGGTTTTGCTTTGACATGGTACAGGCCACACCTGTACCATGTCAGGTTTTGTTGGCTGCAGGGTAAAAGTGGAAGTGCTGACATGAAAGGTGCTATAGAACGACACAAGTTAGACCCCACTGCAAAGTCTTACACAACATCTGACGTGGATGGAAACGAATGGCCACATTCCATTGTCAGGCAAACACTTTTTTTTCTTTGCCTAGGTCCCACAATTGCCTTCCTTTCCCCAGTCCAGACGAGACTTGCATCACACTCTCGCCACCTACTCTAACAAGACCAGATGTTACTGTGCATTGTATTATGTATATCTGCTTCCTCGCATGCACCCTGAAATACAATGAGCATGTGTGCTGAAAGGAATGGCTGGAAAAAGCAGAGACAGACAACAGCGGGAAAAAAATTCAACTGAATTAAAATTGTAGTCAGAATATGAGAGAATAAATATTATTTTAATTACATAATCAAGAAAAATGAGAGCGTGAAGTGACTGACTCTAAACAAAGGGTAAGGATTACACTTTGTTGTTCAAGCAAGGTGTAATGGAAATTTACCCCAAAAAAACAAAAAACTAAACAAAACACTATTTATCCCAACAACAAAAAAAGCCTTACGCAAATGTTGAGATGTCACTCTTTGGCGACAGGTGAAGGCACTTAGATTTATTCTGTCCACCGAAGAACTGAAGCAAGCCAAAATAATGGCTTTGCTTGATAACTTACAGGACAGGGAAAACAGGCCGCAGTGGAAAACAATGCGAGCAATTCAAATCATCAGCGTTGACGTCAAAACACCACATTTAAGAGGTGTGTGTTGAAATGAATACACCGTCTTGGAATTTTAACAACTCTAGCAAACCTTTTTGCCGATCCAGTGACACAGGATGCAATGATTGACACATGACATTTAAGCAACCAAAAAGTTAGCGACGTGAAAAGTTCTTGTTTTTTTTAAAAATAAACATCACAATTACTTAAAATGAGCAGGAGACTGGCTGCCTGCAGCAGTCCATTCTCTGCTAGAAGAAATGACTGGCAGGCTCGACAGGTTGGGTATGAAAGTGGTCAATCCACCTGGTGGAAACAAAGACAACTGATCCCAGGCCATTAGTTGCACGAGATATGCCTTGGGGAATGATGACATTTCAACGGCTGTCACTTCTTCTAAGTGTGTACGCCATCCATGCAACGCACCACACTGCCCCTAAGAGGACAAATAAAAAAGGTAGGAGCAACCAGTGTTTTGTCTTTTTTTTATAAACTAGGCAATATGTTATTTACCTTAATTACGATGATAGTTTTGAGTTGTTGAGTTTGTGTTGTTGAATAAACGCAAAGTTTTTTTTAATCAATTAATAATCATTTTAATAATCGCAATTTCAATCCCAATCAAAAATAATTGTGATTTTGACTTTTTCCATTATCGTCCAGCCCTAACTTGAGACATGCCATTGACAACACTTCTCCAGTAAAGTGTGTCTGTACTAAAACACTGCTAGAAGCTAGATGAGATACGCATATAGTTTAACAGCAGGAACTCGAAATATACTTTTGGAGACTCCAAAGGACAGAATTCAGTTGTTGTCTTTACAAAGGGACGTTATCGACAGGTCTAGTGTGCATATTAAAGCTAGCGTTTTCAGTCATTTCGGCCCCTCCGTTTGAACAAAGATTATTTTCACAACGTTGCTAGAAAGTGAAATTTCTCAAAACAGCGAAGAAAAACACAACGTTGTACATAATACATTCTTTCAAATTTCATTGATATGTATTGGGCACTTATCGTGAAATTCTGCTCAGTAATGACAAACAAATCAACACACGTGAAAATTACTTTTTTTGTAAGCATAGAAGAAATAAAAGGCTTATTTCAGCCAAAGCATGCTCCCCCCATGGTTTCCTTGGGTCTGCATTCTGGGTGTGTGCAGCGTGTTTAGGCAAGGTCTAGGCAAGGCCAGAGAAAACAGTGCACACTGAAGGTCTTTTGAGCCCCTGGATTTTCTATGGGCCTGTAGAAAGGTCAAGAAGTGCCTGAAGTAAGTTTTGGCAGCGAACCTGGTCACCAGGAATCTGATACAAAGTAAAAAAAATATAGTAGTAGTGATATTCTGTTATGTGATAATTCGAGCAAACTCGCATAATGCGCAAAATAAAAAAAAATATTCTCTGGGTTTTATAAAGCATAGTTACATTTGAATTTTGAGGGGTCGAGTCAAAGGCTTTTCTTGTTAATGAACTACTGAAAAAAATCAGACCAACACATTCACGCCTACGCTCCAGGCATTAAACAGTACACAAACCAGAACTGAGCATTAATTTAGCATTAGTTGGAACAAAGCTTAACACATTAGTTTTCGTTTCAATAAGCCAAAGCAGTACTCCCCACCTTCCAGGCCTCAACGTATGTTTGTCTTTTCTTGTGCACTGTTTTGTCCCTGGCTTCATTTCATTGCTCCACATTCCTGTAGGCAGGGAATGGCTGCATGCTGAGACTCGCTATGGCTCCCTTGATCATACAGCGTGGCTCAAGAAAAGATGAGACAAGGCGTACCGAGCATGAACAACAAAGTATCTTATATGCAAACAATATGGTTTCTATTGTTTGACATGTAGGTAGGACAATCGCTAAAATTGATTTCGGAAATCAAATCAAAATTGGTTTTGGTTACAATTAGTTTTGATTGGTAGAAATGAATATGTGGCAACAGAATTTCTGGCATCAGCTTCAGCTGCATAGCACCACACCAGGCCCTGACAGCAATGGTTTAAGAACTAAGAGGGAGATTTAGCAAGATGAGAAATACCAAACCTGTGTCCTCAATTCCATACATCAGCATCTCTACGGACCAAGATAGGACACACTGAAACATAGAGTATATAAAATGACAGGAAATGAGTCTAATGAGATTGTAGAGGGATGAGGAGAAGCTAAAAAAGTTGCTCAATGTGGGAGTTGTCTCAGCATGCCCTGGACACACACTCATTCTTCCTTTCCGCATTCCTCAACCGGGCGAGTCTTAGTCTATCCACAATCTCCCACCTCGGCAGTTGAACACTTATCTGTCAAGTTTAAAAGATAAACACAGGCTGTAAAGTAACAAACACCGTTAGCGGTCAAGTTGGAGTAGAGGTGGTGACCTCTGCAACACAAACTGGCATTCTCTCGCTTCCCAGTTTACAGGTGAGCCAGTGTATGCCCTGCAGATCACAAAAGGGTGATAATGGGTTTTTCTCTCCTGCCAGAAGAAGCGTGTCGACAGCAGTGTCAATGCAGTACAGTCATGAAATGGTCACATTCTGCCTCTTGCCCAAAATCAGCTGGGATACGTTCCACACAAAGACAATCAGGCTGTTTTTCTCCCTCTTTTGCAACGTCCTGACCAAGGACATCAAACGGCTGACTGTCTTATTATAAAATGACTACTTATTACATCTGTGGTATGTTATGTGTTCATTTGTCCCCATTATATGGTCCAAAACGAGTCAGGGTATCTTAAATATTAAAGTTGTTCAATTGATCTGTGTACCAGTCCTTATCCGCAACCTAATCAGGAAAAGCTGTTATTCTTCACTTTGATTAAAAGGAAAAATGATAGTCTTGCACTGTAATGGAAAAGGTTCCCACTGACAAGCTTCCCAGAGCACAGATAATCTCTCAAAAAGGAGAAAGAACATGGATTTTCCTGGGAAGACTCAATAACCTTGACACTGACACTCACACTACCACACATAAACCTGAAATTATGGGTGTTAGTCTTCATTCCCCAGCTGCAGATAAAGTTCAGAACATTTCTGAACCAAAGCAAAACAGTGCCTTGAGATTTCACTTTCAGCTGTTTACAGCAAATGGGGCTTGCATAGCGTTAGGAATGAATCGTGAGGAACAACCTTGTTTTCACATGGTACCTAGTCACTGACAAATTGGGTGTAAGAGCAATGCTGTCACCTGCTGTCACAAAATGGGAGTGCACACTGTTCAATTGACAGGTGACTTTTGACGAGCAAGCACAGCTTCTCTTTTTCTGTAGATGTAGGCAGAAAAAGCTGGACCTATTAGCATGGACAAATGCCAACCACTTGAAAAGGCATCGGAATGAATAAATAAATATTCAAAATACATTGTTTTTACCTTTTCCCAGCTGGTAACAATCATGCAAAAGTGAAAACACAGCAAAAACAGTACTAACTAGTCAGTCAATATGTAGTGAGTGGAGCGTCCGAGGTCACTCATTCATTTGGTCTATCTCAGCGGGTGGCCATTTTGCCACTTGGTGTAGACTGAAAATGACATCACAGTGCTCAGAACTCAGCTAACAACCAATCATGGCTCAGCTTCAGAAAACAGGTCAGCCTCCAGGTGGATTTTATTTGAACACCTTAAACAAGTCTGAATTATGGACTAAAAAAAGTTTGTTTTTGTTCTCACTCTAACAAGCTTTTGCTAATAAATAAATACTTTTGATTAGACCAACTATTCATGTGAAGTATCTGATGCTGCGCAAGGAGTTTGTCAGAATTATAAAAAGAGAAGGGGAGCAGGAGCATGTCACAGTTTGAAGGGGAGTTCATGGGATCAGTGGATGGTGGAAACTAAAAATGGTGGTGGGGCTGCAGTCAAACATGCTACAGTTTGCATTGGCGCAGAACAGTTGGGGTGTGTGTGTGGATGGTGGGGTCAGGGGGCGTGATAGATAGTCATGAAATACAGGATGGAGTCAGGAAGCAAAGAGGAGGTGGTGGAGAAAACATTTGGGGTAGCGCCCATGTTTGCACAGGAAGTGTGTGCGATGTGTGTGTGAGTGTGAGGTGGAGCATGATGGTAGGGGCTTGGGGAGAAACAGAGCTCTCTTTTCATGGCCCCTGAGAAGGACCAAAATTGACAAAGAAATAAAGAAATACCAGTCTGGATTGAAGTTGCATACATGCAGGTCACTAAACAATCATTGCTTCAAAATAAGTGACAGTTAATCGGGCAGGTAAGTGTACAATTGTGTTTCCTGCAGTATGGCCGTGCAAGTGTCCCATGATGCAGCTCATTAACTCCCAAGTGAGGCCATTTAGTCACAAACGAAGGCCAGAAGAGAACGTTTCTACGACATTTATTCCCAGACGCAACTTGCAACAATACACAAACGTGATGACAGAGGATGTGACTACAATGTACTGAATTTTCCTTTAACAATGGACACCTGCCTTGAGAGTGGCTGTTTAAAGGGAAAGTTAACGCCCCCCCACCAAATGATTTCCATTAATACGTTCTATGAGTCTAAATACAGCATTCTGATTAATATTGCATTTGTGGATTATGAGTTAAGCAGTTAAATCCAAAAGCTGAGCCATATGAGTGGTATCCCAAAAACGCAATATTAACTAGGATGCGGAGGCAAATGGATCACATTTCTGTTAAGAATATTTTTGAGTTTACGTCTCATTTAAGAGACAAATTTCACTTGAGTAAGTGAGCATGTGATACAAGTCAACAAGATTAGGCTCACACGTGCATGGACGGTTACATGAGAAAGTGACGTTTAAAAATAGTCTGCATGACACACAGTGGCGTGAGAGTCAGAAGCTGGAACAAAGTCACTATCAGGTCAGCAGACATGACCATGATTTGACAAGATCCTTAGGTGCACAAGTCACATCACATTAGTGTGCTTGTTGTGTTTCTAGGGATATTACATAACTAAAGGCTGCAGTCTCCCAGGCCCTCAGATTCACACAGGAACAACATAAGGGGAATAAAAGATGAAAGGAGAGGTTTGGGGGAGCCCCATTTCCAGGGGAATTGTCTAAATTCCTCATTAAGGTAAATACTGAACTTGAAATAATTTCACCCAGAATGACACCCATGCTTGCAAAAACAGGCCAGATGGAACTAAGAAACCTATCTTGGCAAAAGCTTCTGAGCAACACAAACATTCAGATTTCTGATAGCCAAGTGTTCATTCCTCAAACTCCAACTGCAATTCTCCAAAACTCCAATTCATTACTCCGACTGCCAAGAGAGAGACCGGCAAGTGTGGCCATGGACTGGATGCCAGAGGGTGGAAAGAGGAAGAGAGGTAGGCCAAAGAAGACGTGGAGACACACTGCCAAAGAAGACCTCAGTGAGATGGGTGTCAGCTGGCATGGAGCAAGAAGGGTCGCCAGTGACCGGAACAAATGGAGGAGACTCGTCGCCCAATGTTCCAAATAGGAATGGGTGGAACTAACTAACATTCCTCAAACACAAACACAACTTAACAACTGCAGTACCTTAAAACTAGTACAATAAACTACCAGTGTTATTGAATGGAAATGCTTCAACAGTTGTCACGGACCCACAGAAATTGTTGCATTTGCTGGTATGGCTGAACTGGAAAAAAACCTTTAAAATATGTCGCCCCATTTTATGTGTTTTGGGGAATTAAGAGTGGAAGAAACTCATTGATACCTTTTTCTGGTAAACCTTTTCAGACATACAGTAGAAATGGGTTGCATGGTTGCTTTGCAAGGTTGATTTATGATGTCAAGCAAAGGTATACTTGAGAGCATAATGCAGGTGGTATTTGTGCACATGACCGGACAGTCGGATTTAAACATTGTAAAACAGGGGTGCCCAAACGTTTTTGACCGAAGATCTACTTTTCGATCAACCAACCTCCCGGGATCGACCCGTTACCCCACACGCGCGCATATGCACGCACGTACACACACATGCCATGATGAGCTCTTTTGCAGCCTGTTAACGCTCATAGCTCACGCGTACCATTTTAAAATGCTTCTCTCGGGATTCCTGATTCCCATTCTTTGCCCGTCCCCTTGGTGAATTGTACAAAACAAACTCTGACTGAGAATAATGATAACGATAAAAGATTAGCGTGACAACTCTGAACACAAGCTGCAACTGCAGACTGCTGAACGCTAACAACTTCCGGTGACGTGGTTACACGCCACCATAGGTTAAAGATGACCCGCTTTATTTTTGTTTCTTTTTTAAATACTTTTTGTGAAAGTGAGACTGATAGAATGACTAGGGTGCAGTGTGCATGAACACAAAAATATATATCACTAACATGCACAGAGACACAAATTGTTTTTTTTTTCATCTACACCCCTCGGATCGACTTGGGACCAGTCCCTGATCTACTGGTCACAATCGACGTAATGGGCACCCCTGTTGTAAAATGTGACAAAATTTCCATTCCACAAATTGTCACAAATGAAATGACTCAACAGAAGTGCTGTTTGAAAAATCTTCCTGGACAAAGACAATATCAGATAATTAACAGGGTTTCAAATATTTTAGTGCCCTTATTTAGCCACATCAGCAACACTTGTCAGTATGTGTGATTATCATTTAGTTTATTAAATTTTTCAGATTCATATGCAAGTGTCGTGCCATAAACTTCCAAGAACACTGAGAGTCTCTAAAGCTCCGACCTACATATTGAACAATTTTCTAGGAAGGGGCATCACTGGAATGGCCACAGCAGCTGAAGGTCACAGAGTGCACCTCCCTCCACACATCCCATCACAAATCTGCTGCCGTTCTTATCACAACAACATGGTCATGCTCAACCCAGAGCAAAGCCTGCACTGCAGCAAGCAAACGACATAACGCACAACCTGAAAACGTTTGTGCAAATTCCTCATTTCTACTACTTTTATCTCGGCAATGTGTGTGTAGTGTAGCCCCCTCTCACAAATAAAAAATAAACAAATAAATAAATGAAAGGTCCGCCTGACCAAAGATGACTAGACGAGATCTAACCACCTCCTGACTGTAAAGGAAACTATGAGCCATTGTCTAGGTTTCACCAAGGCTGGAAGGGATTTGAGGGCTGGGAAGTGGTTACACCCAAGAACGTTTGGATGAGGAGGTGAAGAGCAGGCATGTGACTAAAAAATGGCCAACACACAAGCAATCCAAACACCAAACTGGTGGAAAAATTGAGTTATTAAGCACGCCCAGAGAAGTAAGCTCTGGTAATGTGGGTGTGCATTTCTATGTGCACAGAGTACCTAGGGATGTGAACAATGAGGCACATTTTAGGAAGCTACTGTAAAATAAGGCACTGAAAGTTTAGTCAATAGAGCAAACCCACAAATTTACCTCTTCTGGGATTTTGATTTGGGACTTCCAGTACTGTACTCACTGAAGAACTCACCTGTTGTTCTGTTCAGACCCAAGCACGGACAGTACTGCTTTAGCACCATCTGGTGGCATCTTGGTGTCACAATTTGATGTGAGTTGAGGAGCTTCATTTGAACAAGTCTAGCCCTTTCCTGACATATTTTGGCATCTTTAGACGATTTGCAATTTTGGTATTTTAGCAAGAAACAAGAAGTCAATGCATATCATTTGCCTAAATCAATAGTGACAACTCAAGCGTCAGTGTAGAGTAGTCTTATCATAGCAATCAGGAGCAAAAGGGAAAACCATGTGTGTGCGCGCCCGCGTTTTGCAGTGGCGGTAGAACAACAACAACAATTGGTGTTGTGGTCAGACAAAGCAACAGCATCGCTTGTTCCTGTGTTGTGACTGTGACAAAGGAAAGGAAAGGGTTGGACTGAGAATGGGGAAAACAAGCATCAACCATGTGGATTATGGGAAAAACTTTGTAGCTCCACAGGCACGCTAAAGAAAAGCTAAGAAAACACACACGCACGCACGCACGCACACACGCACAAATGCACACATGCACACACACATTTTTTTTTCTAGTGTTTTCTTTAAAATAGTATGTTTTGACTCAAATTTATATTGCACTATTTATATAAAACCCCACATTGACAAAAAAAGTGTAAGTATACCATTTTGGAGGTAGCGAGGAAAGGATGAATTGCATTTCCATTCATTTCAATGAGAAACATTACCTCGATTCATGAACGTTTCAAGTCACAAACACGGTCACGGGTCATGGAATCAATCAAGTTAAATACTTGAGGTTCCACTGTAACAAATGATAATTCATCCATCCATCCAATATCCGAGCCGCTTTTATTCACGAGGGCAGACGTGCTGGAGCCTATCTCAGCTGTTTTTGGGTCAGCAGGCGGAGTACATTATGAAGGTTGGGCACCCCTGATTTAGAGTGTTCCATTAACCTATCATGTATGTTTTGGGACTATGGGAAGAAACCGTAGTACCCAGAGAAAACCCTGCAGGCACAGGGAGAACGTGCAAAATCCACACTGAAAGGTCGGAGGTTAGACTGATAATTCAGTCGTAGAATATTCCATAGTCACTAATTCAAGTATTTCCACATTTTTGAAAGTGGTGTGATCAGATTAGAGAAAAGAGTAAGTCAACATTATTCTGACAAATTGTTGCTGTAACTTTACAAAATCG